>PVIW01000038.1:791943-1031627 GCA_004026585.1 Noctilio leporinus | reverse complement strand
AGTGGAATTGCTGGATCAAAAGGCAGTTCCATTTTTAGTTTTTTAAGGAAACCCCATACTGTTTTCCACAGTGGCTGCACCAGCCTACATTCCCACCAACAGTGTATAAGGGTTCCCTTTGCCCCGCATCCTCGCCAACACTTGTTGTTTGTTGATTTGCTGATGATTGCCATTCTGACAGGTGTGAGGTGGTATCTTATTGTGGTTTTAATTTGCATCTCTCTGATGACTAGTGATGTTGAGCATTCTTTCATATGCCTCTGGGCCCGTTGTATATCTTCCTCAGTGAGTTGTCTGTTCAGGTCCTTTGCCCATTTTTAATTGGGCTGTCTATCTCCCTGGTGTTGAGTTGCATGTATAGAGTTTTATAGCACATAAGACAATTTTTCTATCCTTTAATTTTTGCCAAAATCTTTACAACAATTCCTTATAGCTAACACAGATGTGGTATCAAAGGCCTATCTAGTCAAAGAAGCCCTGTGATGAATTAAAGCTAGGAAATAGTGGTTCTAAGTAGTTTGAGAAAATATGTGAGGTGAGAAAAAATAAAAAGGAATTTTGCTTCCAAATGGTAATGTGAAAAATCCTGCCTGAGATCTAGTCTTCCAGGTTGCCTTACAGGTATCAGACTTGCCAACTTCCATCATTCCATAATTGTGTGAGGCAATTCCTTAAAATAAATCATGTATGTATGAATATCTATCTATCATCTATCTACCTAGCGTTCTTCAATTTGTTCTGTTTGTCTATTTCTCTAGAGAGCCCTGGCTTATACAATGTCCTTAGTATTTTTTCAACTGTGAGAAGATTACAGTTGCTGTGACTTTTTGGAATAAGATTCTACTCCTTGGTTTCTAGTTTCCAAGCTTTAAGCTTCATTATCAAAGATAACACCAATGTGGGCTATACATTGGAACAGCCTCTGGTACTGAATTTAGAAAGAAGCCAAGAATTTGGAGGGTGATGACCCAAAGATTTTTTTTTTTCAAATCTTACTTCCCACTTGCCTCTGAAAAAAAACCCTCCAGTTTATAAATAGAAAGTACAGTTCTGCAGCAAATAGATTCACTCTACATGCAAGTCTTGATTTGCTTGTTTCCTCCCTTGGCCTTGTAAATAATCCAAACTCTCCAAGTATAGTTCATGGGAGTTCCTCCTCTCAATTAGTAACAGAATGCCATAAAGTGTCTGTAGCTGTTATGCTGAGAACTCTCCTCTCCTCATTAACTCATTGCTTCAGAAAACCCAGTGCCTAGGGGAATCCTCCTCTTGTATCAGGGTTTCAGGCTGTGTGATTTTTTTTTTTTCCCTGAGAATTGAATGATTGTGCTATTGGGGAAATAGCATCATCTGTGACAGATAACTTCTTTATTGGGAAGATGAGTAACAGTGACTGCAGCCCTGATATCATACTTAAGAACCTAAGGGGAGAGAAAGGTGATAGTGGGTATCGCCCAACACCTGTCCATAAAGCTGATGATTCATCACACCCAGACAATTTTGTGGGAATAATACATTCATTGTGTCATGGCTGCTGAATCTTCCCAAGTTTAATAGTTGCTGCAGACCCATGGTGCAGGAGAAGCCTCTGAATTAAGATGATTCAGTAGGTTCCAATTCATCCTAAATAAGTGGCTGTCTAGATAAATGAAGTTCATCAAATTGCAATGAATACCATATAACAACCTTGCTGGGACTGCATGCCCCTGGGACACGGGCCGTGTCTAACAGCGTGCTCTTCCGCATCTCCGGTGCTGGAGCTTTGCAGTCTGTGTTCAATAATAACAATATGACCGTGCCGTTTGCCCTGAGTCATTTTATTTTTTAACAGCAAAGTTAATGCTTTAACTACCCCAATTAAGTCACTTAAATTCAACTGGTTAATGAAATGCCCTTACGGAATGCAACCTTGGAATCATTTTGTGAAAGCAGGGGGAAAAAAAAAGATCAGTATAAATTACAGCTCATTTAATTTACTTAAAAAAAAATAAGACAATTCATATTTAGCTTTTATTTTAATTAATGAACTTTGTTAATCAGGTTGCCCCAGTGATTCAGGGTCCTCTTGCCAGGTAACTTTTTTTCATCTAAAACACATGGGGGATGGGGCACCAGACTAACGACAAAGTGTGGTGAGGGGAGCTGAATTTTTGGAAAGTGACCCTGGGTCCTTACTCTGGAATGCTCAGGCATTGAGCTAATGGGATCAGCTCCTTTCCCCAAAGTGAGGGATTGTACTCAAGTTTATCTTTCATAGGATGCTACCTCCTTGCTTCCCTTAGGGAAACTGCAGATTAAAGACTCCCAAGGCAGACAATCCTTATAGGCAGCTGGTACCCAGGCCTAGCCCATCTGATGTCAGGAAGCCTGTGCTTTCCCACACTTGTCCAGGGAGGACTGCCTGGCCCCTTCCCTGGAGTGCAGAACATGCTTAACCGTGTCCTCGTCCTGGCCTCACTCTCTGGGAGCTGATGGGAGGATCAGGAAGACTCTTGTCTTTCCTGGTCTAGCAGACCTTTGGCTGATGCCAAAGGAATCTGTTTCTTTATTCCCCAGAAATGCCCAGTCCTTCACCTCTATGTGTGGCATTGTAGGGTCCATCATGAACTTCATTGGCAAGATGTGGCTGATTCAGATGGACTTAACATTGAACAACACTCAGCCTGAACTGGCCTTTTGAGACCTCATTTCTAGGAATTGCTTCTGTCCCCAGAGCCCGACCATGTTGTTTCTTTGAGATGAAGGGTGCCCTTGGCACCAGCTGAGATCGTCTTTTAGGTTGAATGGATTTCTACCTAGTACTGTGCTCATTGTCATTGGGGCTGTTGATAAAAAATGGTCACCTGAATGTTCCTTTTAAAACTCTCCCTTGCTGTGCTTTACCACCTGTGTGGAGCAAATCCCTGCTATGGTTTCTTCCTCAACTGGTTTTCCTGTTGTGATGGGCTGTGTAAGCCTCTTGTCTTGTACTGTAGGGATACACATGAGCCCATGACCAAGATCATTTTTTGTTGAGGTAACATTGATGTAATAACATTATATAAATTGCAGGTGTGCAACATCATACTCTGATACCTATACATGCACCAAAAGTCTATTTTCTTTCTGTTACAATATATTTAACCCCCTTTATTCATTGCATCATTCCCCCATCCCCTCCCTCTCTGGTAACCGTCATTCTGATACTTTAATCTATGAGTTTGTTTTCCTTTTATTTTGTTAACTTGCTCTTATTTGTTTGTTTTATATGAGTGAAATCATAAGGTTCTTGTCCTTTTCTATATGACTTATTTCACTTGGCATGGCACCCTCAAGATCCATTCAGGTTGTTATGTTGTCATGAATGGCAATATATATTTTTAAAGATTTAATTCATTATTTTAGAGAGAAGGGCAGGGAGGGAGGAAGAAAGGGAGAGAAATATTAATGTATTGTTGCCTTTCACCTGCCTCCAGCTGGGGACTTGACTGGAGACTTGGCTTGCAACCTGCTAGTGTACCCTGACTGGGAATCAAGCCAGCAACCTTTGGAATGAATGGCAATATTTCATCGTTTTTTTATGGCTGTGTAATATTCCAGTGTATATTTGCACCATAAAGTCTTTATCCATTCATCTATCGGTGGACACTTATGTTGTTTCCATAGCTTACCAAGACTATATTTTTCTACCTTGGTATACCCAAAAGGAAAATAGAGCTTAGGAAATGGAATGTATTCCTTTCAGACTCAGATCACAATGCTAAAATATATTTACATTTTTGCAAATACTTTAGTGGTGTGAAAGAAAAAGAATAGATTTGGAATTGGACTATCAGATGTGAATCAAATCCCCTCTTACTATTTAGCATATCTCTTCACCTTTCTGCCTCTTAGTTTTCAGATCCATGTAGTATGCAGTGGGAATTTGAGAGGGTGGGGGTTTACGGCTAATCAAATTTTCCTGGTTTGTATAAGAAGGGAGGAAGTTGCATTAAGGGTACATTGTAAAACTGAGAAGGGTTACAGTCAATTTGTTAGTGGGTGGTCTCTTGGGTAGGATTGAGAAAGGGTATTTCCTGCATTGCAGATACAGCCACTAAGAGTAGAAAAGTGAAGTGATTTGACCAAAGTCATGTTGCTAGTGAGTGACAGCTGCAACCAGAACCTAAAATTTCCAGCTTCAGTTTCAAGTCTTCTCTCTAAACTTTCTTTTTATTTTACTCAATAAGACTTAGGATATTGAAAGACTCATAGTTAGAGAAAATAACAAATCTTAGAAGCACTAAAATCCTCAAGTTCTGAGAATTTCTCGTTGACTGATTACTTCTTTCACAGCGGGTAGCAACCAGACAAGTTCCATTGTCTGCACCTAGTCACTTGATTTTAATGTTAATAGAATCTTATATTTGAATGTACCTAGGGAATTGTGAATAGAAAGAACAGGGATTCTTCCAAGTCATTTGTTGGATAAGTGGTAATATATTTGTTTATAAACATTTTGTACCTGTCTAAGCCTCAGACTTAAAAAAAAAATGTTATCTCCTATTTCTGTTTTATTGGACATGTTTTAGAGACTCTGCCTACATTTTAAAGTAGTTGCAGTAGTACAAGAAATTTAGAATCTTGTGATAGGCTCTATAAAGGGCATTGCTATACAAATCACTTTCTGAAAGAGGTTGTCCCCATTGCAAGTAGTAGTTTTTAATCTCCAGTTCATTGTCCTAAATTAGCCATATTCTGTGCTTTCCAAATACCCATTTAGATCAGGATTTCAATGACTGATTTTCTTTTCTGCCTGGGACCAGCTGGGGCCCCATATTGCTGATCCACATGGGTGATTCTTTCTGGTTTGTTTTTCCTAATGCTTACACCTCTTAGCATATTCTGGGTAAGGTCATGCAATCAAGCCTCAATAGCCTGAACAAGTACTTTCTGTGAGAAGCACAAGCAAGAAAGACTTAGTTCTGGCTTGTTTCTATCTAGTAAAATGATCAGACTCAACTTGAATCTCATCTGTCCCATCATACCATATTCGTGTAGGCAAAAAATCATGTGCATTATCTAAAAGGTAAGAACATGAAAGATACAGTGCTTACCTACTTGAGTGCTATTCACAAGAAATCAAGGCCCCTTTCTTCTTTAGGCATAACTAATACGATTTTAAGCTCTTTCTTGCATTAGACAAGTCAGTTATGGGTTTCTTACTTTCTTCTATGAATTTATCTGAGGTAGAATATTAAGTGGGTGGTGGTTATCAGCATTGATGTTCAAACACCATTGATTCTGTCTTAATTTTCCCACTCCAGGTAGCAGTAATGCAAGGTCAGTTGCCTCAGCTAATCGTCTGATCCTTAGCTACACAAAGTCAATAGAATGTGAGGAGACATGAGGTGACTGTGCTAACGTAATTCTTCAGGTAGTGGTTGAGTGGGTATGAAAGAGTTATATCCCAAACTAGGTAGGAAAAGGCAACATTTCGACCATGCAATGACTTCTAAGTAACAGGCAGGATACAGTTATGATAGAAGGAGTGTATGAATAGTGGGAAATTTTTCTGGAGATTATTTGGCACAGATGAGCTTCTTAAACCAAAGAGGACAAAACCCTTAGTTACTAGTAGAGCAAGGAAGCATCCAAGATACTCAGAAACCACTACATGCACCTCACAAAATACCCTCACCTTGCGTACTCCTTGGTTTATTTAGCTTTGTGAACTAAGATGTCAGGACAGAAACAGAAAAGGAAGCAGAGAAAGAAATAAAGATTTGCCTGCTGAGCTTCATGAGTTAAAGATGGAGCTTCAAGATATTGTTGTCCAAATGGTTGAGAATCTTTGAACTATGTATATTAACACTGAAACCAAAAAATAGATTCCTTGTATAGACCAGTGTGGAACAAAGAAACACTGAAGGAAACCATATAGATTAAGGCCAATGGATTAAAATAAGGTTGTGACAACAAGGAAAACAGCAGAGATACCATCAAAGACATTTCTAGCTAAGAGACACTTGTGTCCATGGAGGTGTCAAAGACAGGGGCATATCAACACTTTGATCTTTCAGACCTAGTACAGAAGGCTATATAACAAAGTAATTGAGACAGGTTTATGAGTCAAATGTCTGGATTTGTATTCTGGTTGCATGGCTTACTAGCTGTTTCAGTCAGCTATTGCAACAATAATGCTGGGTAACAAGTCACTCTCAAACTCAGAAGCATACAAAAACTAAAATCTTTTACTCACTCAGGTATCTGTGAGACAGTTGGACTTTAGCCATTGTAGATTGGACTCTGGTTTTGCCTCTAAGTTATGAATTATTGAAAGTTTACAAAAGAAAACTAGTGTCACCTTATGAGTCAATAGGTGATCTCAATATGCTATTTTCTTCCATTTGTCTTGTAGCTTCATGTTTCTCTCTTTAGAACTCATGCTAATTGTGGGTACTTTCCCCATTTGTTTAAATCAAGTAGTTTATCTTACTGGGTTCAAACAACTAATTCGGTATCCAGCCTCTGAGTTCCAATTTTGAACTTAGTGTATATCAAGGCATACATGTGTATGTTAGTTGAACTTGGGGATATAACATATTTTGACCATGTGAAACCTGTCAGGCCTTACTAAAGAGAGGTGCCTCCACTGATTGGTATCTAACAGACATTATTCATATAAATGTTTCATCTGGACACATAGCAGTTACTCTATGACCTATAACTTGTGGTATAGGTCAGCTTGAAACAACCAGACAAATATTCCTTTCATGGGAGAATGGAAAATGCATAACTTCAGACTGAATATTGTTTTTTTAATATGTTAGCTGTGTGTCCTTGAGAAAGCTTAATTTTCTGAGCTTCAGTTTTTATTCACCAGGTATCTGAGAAGACTCTTCCACCCCTTGCTATCAAATGGGACCTCATCACTGGTTTGGAACAATGGGTTAATAGTAAAAGTGAGGTGGTCACTTCCATTTAGGGATTTTAGAGATGCTGTGAGTTCTCTATGGCCATTCTTTCACTACTACCGAGTCAATGAAAGATGCATGTTCCAGAAAATGCTAATAAAGGATGCAGTCTTCATCAATCTGGCTCCTGACAGTCTTCTTCTGGACCATTCTGCATCTAGATGACCTACCAGAAGTGGCAAGATACTTAGCAAAAAAGTTCATTGGTCTTAAACTTATGCTTTGCTGTCATAAAACTCAGTTATACTTAATACATTTATTTTTATCTGGGCCTATCTACTTCCCTCACCATAAATTCACTTATTATTTTTGTCTATAAATCTTTCTGAACTTTGCCACTTTCCTTACTCTCTCTTTTCTTATAACCTCAATGACTCTTCATGCCTTGGCCCTGTATCATGGCTTCTCTCTATAAATCCATCCAGTTTCAATCCTTGTTCCTGACTCACTGATATTTTCTAAACTCAAATAAGAGTCCATTAGATTCTTGGAAGTAGTTCACATTTAAGTGCCAGGACAGGTCATAATTTCTTGGCTACCTCATAGGTCACCTGTGTTGGGCCTGGCTACCAATGGTATAATCATCTGTAGCCAGAAGAGCTAAGCCTTATGGTTAATACAGTGTTATTTAAGGATTCTCAGAGCTAAATGCTTGAATGTAGCTGTTTACTTAGAAAAGGTTATGGGCATGGCAGGAATCCCAATTAACATATGTACCATGATTGTCTGTGATGAGCCAGGCATCACGCTAGATGCTTAGACACATTGGATAATAAAATTACCATGTTTCAAGGGGGGCATTATTATCATTTCCCATCTATGGTAGCAGATACTGAGTCTCTAAACTTACCCAATGGTCCATGGCTAGAAAATAGCAGATCAAGTATTGATTCCCTTGGCATTTTTACTACATTAAACTAAAAGTTTCCTTTGCACATGTTTATTTTATTTAAAATTCTCAGCTTCCTTTCTACCTAAAATAAATAGAACACTTGAAAGTCACCGCTACTGTCAATATTAGAGACACATCACATGCTGTCTCTTAGCCAGAAAGCTGCTTTGGAGTAACTGTGTAATATACAACATGACAAGTTCTCCTCCACAGTGGCAATGTTCAAGCCAGGGGCATGTGGCTTGTGCAGAACTCCAAAGCCATTAGCTGAAATCCCAGGACCAGCAGCTGAAGCATTCACCACCAGACCCAATCTGTTCTCAGCCCTGCAGAGCAGAGGCCACTCTACATGAGTAAGTTATTTTCATTCAAGGCTGAAATGTGTGCCCACATTCGGCTTTCTGTTCTAGAGATAACTGGGCATGTTATCTTCTCAGTGTGGATTGGATGAGGGAAGTGAGAAGCAAACAACAAATTCTTGGCAGCCAAAGGCAGGCAGGCAACGGAGAAGAAGGGAGAAAAGCTGTCAGAGGGCTGTTGAGGAGTCATTTGACTCTTGTGGTGTTTTTGCCATTTTTCCTTCAGTCATCAGTGTGTTGTCTGCAGGCTTGATATTTTCATAATAAACAAAGGGTGGAAGGAAATGGTACAAATGAAGAGAGTGGAAGCCACCTAGTTTTATCCATGGTCTCTGCCATAGCCACATTTTTAGTAGTTAAGATACTTCCCAAAACAGGAATGTCCAAATTACAGAAAAGCTATTTAAATAGCACAAATGATTTAAAAAATGATTCCTTATTCTATGTAACTCTAAGACCCTAAAGTTACAGTAAACTTAAAGTAAGGTTTGCTGTATTTGCTTCTCTATGTTTGTTTTCTGTAGTATGGGCTTAATCCAAGGTGGGTTTTCTTTCTGTTACAATTACGGTAGACAACAGTGCCCAGGCTTCATGTTTCTTGGTTCTGGAAGAGAGAATATTATTCTCAGTAGGTCTCCCAGAAAAGCAGAGATTCTCTTCCAAAATCCCCAGCCCAAACCTGGTCTCATTTGCTCCACTTGAGTCACATGTTTGGTTCCAATCCAATTACAATGACCGAGTAAGTGGGCTTTGCTAATAAGGCTACGTTAATTAAAAGTTATTCTTGGAGTGGAGGATGAAGTCATCTCACTCAAACTGTAGGCTAAAGGTGAGGGATGGATAGTTTTCCATAAATCCTGTGTACCACACCAAGGAAGAAAATATATTCAAGGAAGCAACAACAGATCCCATGAGGCTCTTGTCAAATCTCAGCTCAACTCTGCAAGTCTTCTCACTGACCCCTTCCACTCGTCTTGTCCTTTTTGATTCATCTTTAATATTGCTCCCAATGATAACCAAATGCAACTAGAGAGCTCACATGGCAGTAAAATCCTTTATGAACTATTTCTTATCTACTTCCTACTTTCTTTCTATCCCCCCTTCACAATGACCAGGCTGAAGCTCCCTCTACCCCATCTGGCTATTGTTTGTCATTCATTAAGGTTCAGTTCAGCCATTGCCCTCTGAGTGTTTTCATGACCTTTCTGTGTTGGGCTAGTTTTACCTGCTCTATTCTTTCATAACCATCTGAATTTAACCTTCATCGTAGAAACATCCTGCTGTATTTAATTGTTTGTCCCTTCTTTCATGCTCAGGAATATGAGCTCCATAAAAAACAAAACAAAACAAAAAAAAAAACAGGTACAATGCTGTGTATCCTTAGACCCTGCAACTCCATGTAATGTAAGCATTCAGTCACTTAAGGTAAGTTTACTGAGCAATTATAATTTTCTAGTGAAGTCTGCTATCTGGTATGGGGACAGTGTAAGCTGCAAACAAATTCAAGCCCCAGTCCATGATATCTTACAGCCTACTCATTAAAAAACAAATGAAAAAAGAACAAATAAAACATGGGTAGCATGATGCAACTTCAAGCATCCAAGGAGGTAAATTGAAAAGAGGATGACACGGCACACTCTCTCCTTCTCCCTCTTTTCCCCTCTCTGTCTCCCTCTACCCCTCTCTCTTCCTGAACTGCATGTTCATCACCTATAAAATAGAAAGTTCTCTGATGCTTAACGTTTAAAAAGAATTAATTATATTTTCACTACATTCTACCCAATCTTACTTTCTTTGTTTTTCTATTAATACAACTGGAGAGGAGGATGTTGTTTTCTCCCTGAGATATTTGCAACAATACAGGAGAAACAGCAAGCATGCCAACTCCTTGTGAACATCCAGTTGCCTTTCCTTGAAGCAGGTAAGTGTACAGCAGCAGACAGCTCTTCCCTAGAGTACTGGTTGATTTTCTTGGGTGAGAATCAAAACGCATATTTAATACCAACTACTGATGCCAAGGCTGGAAAAAAGAATATTATATTAAGTGGAAATTTAGTGAATTTAGTACCAATTTAAATCTCACCTTGCTCTTCTGCCAATGCTTTATTTCAACTCACTGCCAAATAAACTTGTATCCAATTTTTAACTAATATTTAATGTTGGAAAGATCGATGGACATAATTTATACTAGTATCGATACATTAACTTAATGAATTAAAAACTAGCTTAAAATTAAGAAAACAAATGAACAAAAGATAAGTTTGTGATGCAGTGATCTTAATTTGTTGTCATTTTTCCTTTTTTTTTTTCCTTGCTTGTTCGTTCTCAGAATTGAATAATCTGCACTGGGTATTCCAGATATTAGTATGAATTAGCAAGGCTTCACTGCAATTCATTGTCATTAACCAGACACAGAGTTTTGAGAAATGCAGAAAAGGTTTTAACAGACATCAGTATGGTGAAGCTAAATTATTGGAAAGACAAGGTGCCTCTGGAAGGAGGCTTTGCTTAGGTTTCCATATCCTGCACTTCTTGCTTTCTTATAAAATGAAAAGATGAAAATCAACAAAATCTTTGAAAAAAAAATCCCCCACTAAATCTGAACTTAGGTTTTTATAAACTTAACATTCACAAAGACTTGGCATGATTAGGGTAAGGACTCCTAGTCAATCCAGACAGATAAGATCCCAGTCATAATTGCACTGGCTGTTACTATTTCCTTTTCATTTACTTACACCAAATGCAAACTAGTCTTGAGATGTCTACACATGGAAATGAAAAGAATGGTTTTCAGTGATAATTTGATAGGAGGTAATTGGCCACCTGAAGAGAAAACCCCTTATCATGTAAATAATTACAAATAATTGGTTACTATAAGATTGGACTACATTCGATACACTCAGCACAATAAATAATCTTAGCTACAGATGCTAACATGGAGGTTGGAGGGCTGTTAGCAGCTATTTACATTGGAGACAATAAAGCAATTTATGGTCTGAATAGTCACAGTCCAGCTTTGGCTCACAGATTTAATTTATTTGGCCAAAAATTTACTTTGAAACATGTTAATCAGCTGTTAACACTTAAAGATGGAGTTTTACACAAAAACTTGTTTTGTAGTGTTTCTTGAAAAAGAAAAGAAAAGAACTATCAGCCCTGACTGGTGTGGTTCAGCTGATTGAGCATCATCCCACAAAGCAAAAGGTTAGTTTTGATTCCTGGTCTGCGCACATGCATGGGTTGTGGGTTTGGTACCCAGTCAAGACCCGTATGAGAGGCAACTGATCTTTATCTCTCTCACTCTCTTCCTCCCTTCCTATCTTGCCCAAAATAAACAAATAAAATCTTAAGAAAAAGAAAAAGAAAAAAGAAAGAAAGAAAGAAATATATCAGTTAACACTAGGAAACAGTCTTGTGCAACAACAGATACTGGAGCCCCCCATAGGCCCATCTGATTCATCTGACACCACTAGAAGCCAACCTTGCCCTGGAACATGTTTGAGTTTGTGACTCCTACTCCAATAACATCTGGTATTTATATAAGTCATTGAGTTTTATAGAAAGCTTAAATTGCTTAACTTGATCCTTATAACTTGATAGAATAAGTACAGTTTACACAAAAATAAATTGAGGCTTTGTTTAACTGGCTCACCCAAGGAAATAAGTTAAGAGCTGAATAAGCCAGGACAGGAATATCAGTCTTTTCACTCATAATCTCCTAACATTTATACTGAGCCTTGCTTATTGCTGTCTGAGGTCAATTATGAAACCCTTCATTGAAGTAACATATGCACTGAAGTGAAGTAAATATCCTTTGTCTGGGCCCTAAACTACTAGCACTAGCATCCTGGAACACTTTGTCTTATGTGAGAAATAATAAATAGCCAAGCAACGAGATATGGTACCATGTTCTGACCCATAAGATCATTTTGGGGGGGCATTTGTTTAATTAGAAAACTAACCAATTTCAAATTTCCACCTGTAGGATGTGCATTTATTTTTTCTCACTAGGACTTTCTCTAATTTAGGACATTTGACTTTGAGCTGTTTTCAAGGAAATTAGAACCTTGAACAAGTTGAGTAGATAATGTTGTAAGTGGAGGCTTCTACAACTAAGAGTATGTAAAAGATGGCACAAATGGTCATTTGGAATCCTTAGAAACTTCCGATAATAGTCTCAGCAAACTTTATTGTATAGAAGAAAACCTTGTGTTGAACCATTTATTTGTAGGTGGGTCTCTGGGAATCATCAGCTCCTAGTGCTTCCATTTTTGCAGGAATTATTCGGGCATTAGTCGTGTCATTACTTAATAGAATTTCTTTCCTGATCCAACTTTATGATTCAGAAAAAAACCTCTCAACAACAATTTCTCCATCCTTTCATTCATTTTATGATGAGGCTGAATGAACGCTTCCACAGCAGAATAGATTTGAATGAGCAATTTTAAGAGAATATAGGTAAATGGCCAATAAGCATATGAAAGAATAGTTAACTTTATTAGGCAGAAAGAAATACAAATTTAAAACATGTAGTTTAGACAAAATAACAATGATATATTATTAATTAGCTACCGAATAGGCAAAGAACTTCAAAATCATTATATCCATTGCGTTCCAAAGTTCTGAGAAACTAGTTTTCTTGTATGTTACCAGTATGAATGTAGTAAGTTGATTTGACTTGTTGCAGGAAAAATAGTACTTATGTCGAAAGTCTTGAAAATGTGGAAGTAATTTAAAGTGGTGATACAGGTACATTATTTGGGATTTATCATTTGTAAATGAGTAAGATGAACATAAATATTTATTCTAAATAATAGTAGTCATCACATTGTACTATATAAATAAAATACAATAATAATAAATTGGAAGCAAATTAATTTCCTTAGTGTATCATGTTGATTCTCAAATATACTTTAATTTGCCATTCAGTCAGTGACATTATGGGAGAATATTTAGTAGTATAAAAAGATGTCCCCAGCGTAAGTATAACAAAGTAACTGACACCATACACCACACGATCCTGATTGTGTGTACACACCAACATGTAGATGTTAGAAATGGAAGAATGCACTCTGAGAGGTCAACCATGCCCATTGGGGTGGTGGAAATATGGGTGACTTTTTGTGTCAATTTATATGTACATTTTCATAATTTATTTTAAAATGTATAGAACTTTTGTGATTAATAAAAAAAGAATTGAACATTTTAAAAACTAGTTGAGTATTACTGTTGGCATATTCAACAAATCCCATTTAAATGAGACAACCCTAGCTTTTGTTGACTCAAAATTATCATGGATTATTTAAATCTAAGCTTCAATCATAACTTGTTTAGACTGCTGCTGCAGATTCCTAATTGATGGTGTCTTTCCATGGTTTAGACTCTTCAATGTCTTTCCAGTACATTCAGAATTAAATCCAAATTGTGTACACAGTCTTGTTAGGCCTGGTCCCTTGTCTGACTCTTTCATCTTATCTCACATAGCTCTCTCCTTCCCTGTAGCCACAATCACTTAGTTTCTCCAACAGACTAAAATCTTTATGCCTTAGGGACATTGCACCTGATGTTGCTCCTGCCTGGAACATTTCCCCCTTTTTCTCCCACTGTGGCTCATCATGTGAGTGGGTCTTTCTCACTTTCCGGGTCTCAGCTCAGCTGTCACCTCCCAACAAAAAGCATCTGTGGCATCAACCAGTTTTACAACCAGTAGAGATCTTCTCATCACATCAATTTTCCTTGCTCAATGATTGTTTCACAGTTATTAACTACTGATTACTTCTATAACCTTGGTTTCTTTCCCCCAAAGTGCAAGCAGAGACCTGATTGGTTGGCTCCCGATGACATCCCCAAGTGAAGGGAAGGTGCTCTTTATGTTGAAGGTGCTTGATAAAGACCAGGATAGTTTGCTTACAGGAATAGAAGGGTTTCCATGAAGGTACATGTGTGGAGCCTCAGAAAGAGCAGGTATGAGTGTGGCTCCAGATTCCAAGTTAGGAGTGAGGACGGTCAGAGCTGGGGATGCTGGGCTGTCTGCCCATTGCTTGGGAGCCAGTATGGTCTGTCATTGCTCTTCCTAGCTTCTCTCTCTTCTGTCATCCATTCTTTATGCAGCTGGGGTTCCTGACCCTCTGCTTGCTCTATATATTCTCCTTCAGAACTTCTGGTGACTCATTTCACATCATTTTGATTTGCCTATAATACCTCCCAGTAAGAACTTTTATAAAGCAGGATGACCAAAACAGCATTCTGGTAAATATTTCATAAAATTTAAAAATCCTTATATTAAAACTAGTATCAATTTCAACTTTTTAATAAAAAATAAAATATGATTGCTCTCAACTTCTATACCAGTTCATCCTAAAATGCAATGCATGCTGCATATGTAATTATTAATTTTATTCACTGCATTAAAAAAGTGAAAAGAAACATATAAAATTAATATCAATACTATGTTTTATTTAAACAAATATTACAAAATATTTTTCAGCAGTCAATCAATATGAAGACATTGAGGTTTTTAAAAATCCCTTTATTTGCACTAAGTTATTGAAAGACAGCATGTACTTTACACTTATGGCATATCTCAATTTGGACTAGCCACATTTTAAAGGTTCAGTAGCCTAGTGGGTGGAGATTCATACATGGAGCAATAATAGTTCTACAGTTTGTATCGGATTCTGCTCCACCTGAGAGAATCTAAGTTTATTCTGGCCTTTTGGCCAGAGTATCATCAGGAAAGGTGATTGGTTGCTTTGGCCCCTGTTAAGATATGTGCTAGTGCTGGAGGGATGGCTGTGATGTGTCCTAGGAAATGGATTTGCTTTTGTGAGGATAAAAAAGGAGAGAAAAAAAAAAAAAAAAGAAAAGGAAACTGAGCATTAAGAGAAAGTAGATATGTTGGTTCTGGGGAAACAGCTAGAAATTGGGCCTGGGAGAGCCTCCCTACTTTTTCCTGTCCCTGTCCAACCCACTCTCCCTAGCTCACCTTCCTTCTGATACCTTTAAGGCATCTGTTGCCACTTTAAGCCAACTCTATCAGGGCCTCTAGTAGTAATTATGAACTAAATGAGTCCTGATGCATACAAAAATAAAAATAAACACATAAAACACTATCTTAGAAAGAATTGAAAACATCAGCAAATACCTGGGTATGATTTTAAATAAGGAAAGAATATGAGTACATTTCAGAGGACTACTTGATGCCATTGATTTCTTTGTGTATTTCTAAAGTTTTAAACAATTCAGATTTCAGAATTTTTTTTAAATGATGGAATAAGAACGTAATGGAAGAAGACACCAGTGTTTTGGTATGTAAAAGTGTCACGATACGCTCAATAATAAAACTGATATTAAAATTATAATCTCAACTATCTTGGCTTCTTTCTTGTTTCCACCTTTATTCCTATTGCTTAAGAACAGATTATCTCAGCATTTCTTTATTCATTTTCCTTAATGAGAAAATCTACAACAACAATAAAAGTAAATTTAAAAAAGTTAAAAAAAAAGAAAGAAAAAGAAAATTCAAATCCAAGTTATAGATGAGGATATGAAAATACCAGTCGGTTTTCTCCTGGCTGATCAATCGCAGGAAGTTTGAATGAGAAGAAATCCAAAGTTAATCCATAACACCCTTATCTAAAGGGCCAAAAGAATAAAGATACTGTGAGTGAAAAAAAAGAAAGAAAATCTTATTGTCTTTTATGTGTGTGTGTGTGTGTGTGTGTGTGTGTGTGTGTGTGTGTTTGGCCAAATTATCAATTGCTGGTCTGTTTTTAGATGGACAGCTTAAGCCTCGTTGTCCAGTAATTCATGCAACTGTGGCCAGGAAAGGCAATGTGACCCTCATAAAGCTTTGGACAGGTTGGCATTATAAATGATATTTTTCAGTATCATGTACACTGGGCAAGGTGAGTGGCCAGCTGGTAGGATGCTTGGAATTTTTAAAGGAAATACAGAGTAGTAGGTGTCAGCATGGACTATGGACTCAGGTTTTCTTGGTCCAAATATTGATTCCACCAAGAACCACCTGAATGGATTCAGGCAGCTTACTTAACTTCTCAGTAAATCTCTCATCCATATCATGTAGATACAAAGAGTGTCTACCCTTTGGTCGTTGCGAGGGTTAACTAAAATAATCTCAGCAAGTTATTTGACTGATACCTGGCATATAGTTAGTGCTCTATTGTATCATTATTTTTCTTCTCTTGTTTATGCAGAGTTAATCATACTCTGGGCACACTATACTTTGTCTTATTAATCTTCACACCAACTATAAACAATGGGTATGGTGATCCTCATACCACTTATATGGCAATCAGGGCTAAAAACGTTTAAACAGGCCCTGGCTGGTGGCACAATGGATAAGGCATGAACTCAAAGGTTGTTGGTTCAATTCCCAGTCAGGGTACATAACCAGGTTGCAAGCCAGGTCTCCAGCCAGGTCTATAGCTGGAAGCAGGTGAAAGGCAACCATACATTGATATTTCTCTCCCTTTCTTCCTCCCTCCCTGCCCTTCTCTCTAAAAATAACAAATAAAATATTTTTTAAAAAAAGTTTAAACAATCTGTTTAAAACTACACAATGAATAAATGGCAGGGATGAGACCCAAAATAAAGGCTGACTGACTTCAAAGCCCAATTTCTCAGTTTTAGTCCAGTTCAAGCAGACAATAGGTAGTAAAAGAGCTGAGTGTTGAGAGCCAGCAACTTTGGCAAATTTTATTTCAATGATATATGGTTCATGATTCCAGAAAGTCAGCAGGATCTCATTTGGTTTCCATGAGACCTCAACTCCAGCCCCATATTCAATTCATTTGTACATCTAGGCTGCCAAAATGAAAGACCTACTGCTGAGCCTACCTGATCCATAGGTTGGGTCCCACTGCAGTCGAGGCATCCTAATGTGTTGAAAGGGTGTGTTCCAGTTTGCTTCCCAAAGAATGAACTGGTTCCTCTTTGGGCCAAGATCAGGCACACTGTTCAAATTAACATGGCTGTAGAATTCAATCAAAAGGACCAGATTCTTGCCGCGGAGACCACTGTGATGACACAACCAGCAGAGGTCTAACCACTCGCTGTCAGAATTGTAGCCTTCAAATGGTTTGCATGACTGTGCATGCAACTTGACCAGAACTCTTATGGATTTGTGAAACATTTTTCTGCCATGCTCGGTTTTTGAAAAGAGATCCAAGCTTTGAATTGTTCCCACAAAGATAGACTTTGCCTTTGGAGCTTTGTGGAAAACATACACACACCTGCATAGAAAAGTGTGGATGTATCAAATTTAAGGGTAGAACCTTTATAAATGTTGGTGCTGTTAAATTCTAAAAAAAATTAGGACTTGGAAGGGAATGCCTTCTCTGCTGATTGCACTGTAACTGGTGCAGCTATAATAGGCTCCAGACACTACTAGAATAGCAGATATCTGTGTGTGACTACACAGGAATATATAAGAAAGAAAAAGACAGATGGTGTACTTAGGTGCACTTAAGTCTGATTGCATGAGTTGATAATGAATGTTTAAATATGGCACTCCCATAAAATCAGATACCTGTAGACAATACTGGAATAACTATGGACTTGCTAGACAAAAATAAATAAATAAATAAAAACAAAAAAACAAAACAAAAAATGAAGTTGTAGATTCTAATTTTTGTTTTTGTCATTATTATGATTGTCTATTTACTTGCATGGGAATTTTTATAACTTTCTTGGAACCTAATCATAAAACAATAAAACACAATCAGTAGCATTGAAAACAAATTCTCAGAAATGAAAGGAAACATAAACTTTATTTCAGAGCTGTGGAAACTCAGGGCCAGATAGTTGTTGAAGGTCAGGCAATTTTTAGTGACATAATGAAGATTAAAAGTCATGTCATGGGTCTCCTCACCTAGTCATCAACCCATCACAAAGCACCATGTTTTCTCTCCAAGATTATAACAATATTAAAAACTAAGCAAGAGTCACAAAACACAACTGACATTGTTTAAAGGAGGGGGTGATTTTCTACCTCCATAACCAACTTATTTTTACATTTTTTATTGGTCCTAAACCAGATTAAGTGGGATTTTTAAAAATCTTAATGCAAATTGGATTTCAGAGTGGCAAATATGCATTCAATTTCCCTAAAGGGCTTCAAGTTTGACATCTTTTCTGTATCTGCCATGCAAACTGATCTCCAGTTAGATGATTACAATTCCAAAAAGCAAAAGCTCAAAGACTTTTCTTAGATCTGATATCCAAAGGCAACCATGGCACTGGGTAATTCTGGAGAAGGGTGTACAACTCACATGTGCATAGGGATGGGAGGAACAGGAGGGACAATCTGCAACTGAAGTACCTGCTCCATACAGAAAGTAGACATCAATCAGAAGTTGTAAATAGATAGGACCTGGCACCTTAAGTCCCTTAAGCATTTGAAGTTAAACCTTAAATTGCATCCTTATTCTTAAAGGAAGCAGTGAACCTCCCATCAAAGAGACTGGTGGCATAATCAAGATGAGCAATGCTGCCAGGTTCTGAAAGGACTTCACAATCTGAGTAGGAAAGACAGTCCGTAGTGCAAGGAGCATGAAAAGTCCACATGTCACTTACTATGAGTAGGGATCTGGGTGGTGAAAGAAGCACATGCTTTAAAATTAGGCAGTGCTGACATATATCAGACTCTGCATGGTGGTGGAAATACTTTCCAAGCGCCATCTCAGCATCAGGCTGTTAGAGATTTTTCTAGAACACAGATTTTGAAAATAATTCTTCAAAAAGCAAGGACAAGGACCAGTTCACATGCAACATAAAATTATTTTAGATTTTATTTACTTTTAAAGAGATGGGAAGGAAGGGAGAAAGGGAAAGAGAGAAACATTAGTGTGCAAGAGAAACATTGATTGGTTGCCTCCTGTCCAGGGACCCAACCTACAACCCAGGCATGTGCCCTGACCGGAAATTGAACTGGTGACCTTGACCAACTGAGCCACATCAGATGGGACTAAAATTACTATAATTCATAGATTATATGTTAGAAAATTGTGTAACTATAAGATGACTAATAATTCCCACATGAATAGATCCATCTAGTAAACAAATAAGATACAATTCTTTCCTCTCTAGCTTCCAAAAGTCTCTTTTCAACCCATCAAAATTACAAGGTTATCATTAACTCTAATTTGCAAGAATGAGATAAATACTATAAAACTTATACATATCTTAGCAGATAGTAACAGAGGAAGAAATACCATCAGCAAAATATTACAATCATTATACCAATTCTGGAAAATAAGAAATAAAAATAAATAAAACTGTCCAATCACATATACTAAATATATAAACAAAAATTCTAGATTAAAATTTAGCAAATTAGATCCAACAAATTATTAAATTATATTTTGTGATTCAGTATTATATTACCAAAGAGCTATTTTTTTTAAAAGAAATGTCCATTATATTTTAAGTTATAACTGATCTATTCTGGTGAGCTCTAGATTCTTGGAATTAACCAATGAACAAAATGAATAAAATGTATGTGACATCCATTTATTCATTCATCTATTGATTGAATCATTTATTTGTTTAAATTGTGATTATTTGCCTTGGCTGGTGTGGCTCAGTGGACTCAGCAACAGTCTATGAACTAAAAGGTTTGATTCCCAGCCAGGGCTCATGCCTGGGTTGTGGGCCAGGTCCCCAGTGGGAAGAATATGAGAGACAATAGATGGATGTTTCTCTCACACATCAATGTTTCTCTCTCTCTTTCTCCCTCTCTTTCCCTTTCTCAAAAAAGTATGTAAAATTAAAAAAAACAATAATCAAATTGTGAGTATTAATATTTTATTAATTCCACAAAATAATCGTTTAAACTATTTTCAGATACTCTATTAAAAGGAATATGTTGAACCTTATAAAAAATTCTCTTATTATGTTTTCCCATATATACATGAGGGAAAATCACAGAAATCAGCCAAAGAACTGAGTATTCATACTCATTGCTCTTTATTCATAATTAGGCAGAAGGGTAAAGGGATTGCAGAACATTGATTTGTTATCAGATTGAGCTGATTTCAGTGTTGTAATGTATGTGAGTGTGGCTCTGAAGTACAGGATTTAGCACCCTGACAAGGGTGCAGGAGGCTGAGCTAGCATGTGCTGCTAAGAGGGCTCTTAGAAGCTTGAAGAAAGTTATGATGCACATTAAGTGAAGTAGAAATACTATAACTCTCATGGCACTCCATGGAAGAAGAGCTCAAAAAGCTCCAAGAATGGGCATGGTGAAGTGGATTAAGCCTGAAAAACCTTCAGTGTGATTATGTTTCATGGGAGAAGGCAGAAAACATTTTGTTTAACTAAATTAGTAAGGAGTTTACTGGTAGGAAGTTTATCAGCATCACTGAGAAACTCAGTGATAGTTTTCTGCCAAGGCTTATTACTGGGCAATACTGTTATGCAATTGACTTACAGCATGGGGAATGATAGGGTGTCAAACAAAAGAGGCCAAGGGGTGGTTGCTTACTTCTTAGCCCCCAGGGATCTATAATTAACATAACAAACATCAGGGGTGAAGTGGCTACCAGGATGCCCTGACCTATAAAAAGCCACAAACATTGTACATAGAACAATGGCCAAAAGTATACTGCATGATCTTTTCTAACAAAATACAAGAAGATTGGATGATCAGGAGACTGAGAGTAGCCAACCAGTAAAAGTCATGATTTGTTGTCCAGCTTTTAGACAGAAGTCAATTTTTATATCTGGACTCCACTGACTGAAAAAAGAAGCCAAGTATTCATGGAAAAAACCTCTAGAGTTCCAGTCAAGATGGCAACATAGGCAGACATGGCTCACTTCTTCACACAACCACATCAAAATTACAACTAAAATATAGAACAACCATTCCTTAGAGCCATCAGAAATTGAGTTGAATCGAAGTCTGGCAACTACAGAATTAAAGAAACCACATCCATCCAGACTTGCAGGAGGAGTGCAGATGCAGAATGTGTTGGTTCCACACCAATGTGTGGTGGATAAAAATTCAGGAGGGATATTTCGGTAGAAAGAAATCTCAGCCCCACACCAGGCTCCCCAGCCCAGGGTTCCAATGCCAGGAATATAAGTCCCCACAACTTCTGGCTACAAAAGTCAGTGGGGATTGAGGCAGCTGAAGAAACTGATGGAGCCCCAGACAATTCCTCTTAAAGAACCCACACACAGATTCTGCTCAGATTCACTCCCTCCTATCTCCAGCACTGGGATAGCAGCTTAAAAGGCATAAATTGTACACGGGAAGGAAATGAAGAGTCTGGTATCAAGGCCAGCAGAGATCATTGTCCCTTTTCTAAACCATTTCCCTACAAAGCTGACAAGCTGGTGCAATATCTGAGACTCCATCAACCTGGCTAACACTGATCTGCCTGGAGATCCCCAGAGATTCTTCCCCACCCAATTTATGGGCCCAAGCTGTTTTTCCATATAAATGGCTGGTCTTGGCTCAAGTTCACAACTTCCTAAATCCTCTCAAACCAGCAACAGCTGGCCTCAGTGAGCCCTAGGCTTGGCATTAGATTCACAGCTTGGTTTTTCCTGGAAATCTCTAAACCCAGCACAAATGGCAGCCAGAGCACCCTGCCTGAGCCATAGGATTGCTCTATGGCTCAGGCAGGGTGCCCCAGGCAAAACACAAGATAGGGTTGACATTGGCCTACACCACCTGGGAAATTTCAGGGCCAGCAAACCCAGTGGACAACTACAAACCATACTGGAGCACCACCATCTTGTCCCCCAATAGCTGATCCTCCATAGAGGGGGAAATTGGTGGTCAATGGTCATAGCCAATCCTTGGAATTGATTATCTTGGGTAAATCTGTCCCATTGATTTATCAACAGAAACCAAGACTCAACTACAAGAGGAGGGTGTATTCAACACACATAAAGGTTACACTTTGGGTACTCAGCTTGGGTAATAGGGGGTCTGTGCCACTGGACCCTCTACTCTAGGACACCTACTACATTAGGCCACTCTATCAAGATATGAAGTCAAAGCAGCTCTACCTAATACATAGAAAGAAACACAAGGAGGCTGCCAAAATGAGGAGACAAAGAAACATAGACCAAATAAAAGAATAGATCAAAACTCCATAAAAAGAGATAAGTAAAATGGATGGAGATAAGCAATCTATTAGATACAGAGTTCAAAACACTGGTTTTAAGGATACTCAAGGAACTTAGTGAGGACCTCAATAGCACAAAAACAAACAAACAAAAAAAAAACCAACCAAACAAAAACAATCCAGTCAGAAATAAAGGGTACACTAATTGAAATAAAGAATAATTTATGGAGTGCATGAAGTCAAGAACCAAGTCAATGATTTAGAACATAAGGAACCAAAACACAACCAATCAAACAACAAGAAGAAACAAGAATCAAAAATGAAATATGGATAGTATAAGCAGCCTCTGGGACAACTTCAAGAAGTCCAACATTTGCACCATAGGGGTGCTAAAAGGAGAATAGGAAAAACAGGAAATTGGAAATCTATTTGAAAAAATAATGAAATAAAACTTCCCTTATTTGGGGAAAGAAATAGACATATAAGTCCAGGAAGCACAGAGAAACCTGAACAAGATGGATACAAAGAGGCCCACTCCAAGATTCACCATAATTAAAATGCCAAAGGTTAAAGATAGAGATCTTAAAAGCAGCAAGAGAAAATAAATTAGTTACCTACAGGCAAGTTCCCACAAGACTGTCAGTTGATTTCTCAAAAGAAACGTAGATTAGAAGGGATTGGCAAGAAATATTCCAAGTCATGGAAAGCAGGGACCTACAGCCAAGATTGCTCTACCCAGCAAAGCTATCATTTAGAGTCAAAGGGCAGATAAAGAGCTTACCAATCAAGGAAAAAAGTAAAGGAGTTCATCATCACCAAATCATTATTACTTGTATGAAATGTTAAAGGGACTTATTTAAGAAAAAAAGATCGAAACTTTGAATGATAAAATTGCAAAAAATACCTATCTATAGGTATATAGATTCAATACAATTGAATCTAAAAAACAAACTAAGGATATAGGCAACATTTTGATGGTTGCCAAATGGGAGAGAATAGGTAAAGAGGTGAGGAGATTAAGAAATACAAATAGATAGTTACAGTATAACCATTTGGATGTAAAGTACAGTGCAAGAAATGGATCAGCCAAAGAACTTATACACATGACCCATAGACTTGAACAGTGATGGGGAATTGCCTGAGGGAGTAGGAGTGATAAATGGAGGGGGCAAAAGGGGCAAAATCAGGACAACTATAATAGCATAATCAAAAATACATAATTTAAAAGAAAAAATAAAACCTAGAACACCACATCAAGTATAGAGTAATGTTTCTCCAATAATTTCCAAAGTGGTCTTCAACCATTTACAATAGGAAAAGGAAAATATCCAAGTACTTCAAGAACAGAGGATCTGAATTAACATTGAAACTCAGAGAGGCTACCCTGATGAAGTGAAGCATATGGTAATCAAGTAATAAATGTTATTCTGGCCCAGGTCTGGCTTATGATGTGTCCAGTGGCTCCAAGCACCCACCCAGTGGTCATCTTTCAGTCCCTAAATGTATAATTGCAATAGACATACTCAGTAGTTATGTTCCATATTGGTTCCTTTGCTTGTAGAATTAGAGCCATTTGTAGTGAGAAAAGCCAAGCGAAGACTCTGAAACTGAACCTCTCTTGCCAAGATAGCTCAAAGAAAAAAAAAAAAAAAATCAGGAAAATGGCAGCAATTTGTGTCATCTAAAGGCCTGAAGAATATAGACTAGTGTATCCTATCATATCTATAGTTAGTTCACTAGTTTACCTTATGAAAGTCAGATGAAATCTGAGAGATAATAGTAGGTTAGTGCTAACTCAACTAAGTAGTACCGCAATTGCAGATGTAATGCCAGATGTGGTATATCTGCAAAAACAGATAAAAATAGTCTCAAGTACATGGTATTCGGCCATTGATCTGCTGAATGATTGTGATTTTAGCCATCTCTATAAAAGTGTGGAAGAAAATCAGTTCACATTCACATAAAAGAAGTAACAGTATGAATTTATAATTCTGCCAAAGGCTATATATAAAATTCTACTATGTTCTGTCAAAATATAGACTGAAGAAAGATGAACTATTTAGACGTATTTTAGGGGAGCACACTTATCCATTGCATAATGACATCATGCTAATTGGTATGAATAAGCAAGAAGGGGTAGGTGTATGATAGGCCTCAGTATGCCCTCAAGAAAATAAGAGGTAACATAATGAAGGCTCAGGGGACTGATATATCCATGAAAATTTTAAAATTCCAATGGTCTGGGACATGCTGTGACATACCTTCCAAACTGAAAAAGAGATCATTTTATTTCCCACCTGTGATGAAGAATCTTCAGGTTCTAGAGACAACGAATAGTTACCAAGATACCAGTCTAGGGAATTTTCCTCCAATCATATCTAGGGTGAGCAAAAAGCAGACATATCTGAGTGAAACTGAGAGCAGAAAAGGCCTCTGTAGTGGGTTCAGGTTCCATGTAGTGGGTTCAGGTTCTGCTAATGTGATCTTAGATCACATAACCTGGCTAATTCTATGTGTAAATGGATTAGTGTTGGTAAAAAGCATATGTGGCATTTATGGCAAGATTCAAGGATGAGGATTTGGCTCATTTTACCTAGTAAACCACCCAGACCCACCAAAAGTGCAGCCAAAATAAAGCAAAAATTTAGAACTGGTTATAGAGGAAAAACATAATGATGTACTTTAGAGTTACTTAATATCTTTTGTAAAAATAAATATTTTGAATAGTTAGAATCTTTCTGAATTTTAGTTTTCTTACCTGGAAAATAATATTAATTTTGAAAGATAGGTTTAGTGAAAAGAACATAGAGTAATAAAATTCAGATGGAATCCTGCATCCATGAGGATTCCAGTCAAGCTTTATTTTACTATGCCTCATATACATCACAACCTATCATATTATTTTATTTAAACCTACACAAGAGGCTGAGTGGTGATATGATGGTTCCAAACAATCAAATATGAAATCCAAAGTTTCAGGGAGTTAAGTAACTACACAAGCTAACAGAGTTGATACCATTTGAATGGCTGACTTTTTTTTTTTTGATGTTGTTCATATAGTTGTTCAACTTCTTTTCCTGCTGAGAATCTATTCTTGATGTCTGGAGGAAAAATTATAGTCATCAACTCCCCATGTATATATTTGGCTTTGTATATTTCAAGCTCCACTAGTGCTTTCAAAATCACAGAAAAATAATTGCTTTATATTCATCTTTTTATTAGCCAGAACACATAGGCGCTGCTTACTGATTTATTTGGCTCTTGGTAATTATGTTATAAGGGGTTACTTTCAACAACAATAACAGCAGCAACAACAAAAATAACAAAACTAAATGTGTTGAGTGCATTTTGTATACAAGGGACTGTTCTAAAGAATTTTAAAGTATAATGCATTAAATGCTAAAAATAGCTATCGGAAGTAGGTAAAAATGCCATACCTACTTAGTATGCATAAAAATTGAAAACAGAGACCTTAAAGAATAGTATGAGTTCAAAACCCAGCTGAAATGTGTTTTGAACTCATACTATCCGGCTGCTTTGACCAGACTCAAATGGCTGTGCCATTTTGCAGAAATGAGTGCCAAACAGCATAAAACCTAAATCTATGGAGCTCTGAATAAGCTCTCAGTGCTCTTCCAATAGTTGTTTTAAACAGCTGGCAACTACTGAAAGGCGAGGATTTGGAAAGTTGTATATAGTGATTGCAAAAGAGCTTTCTATTTGACGATAAAACTAGAATTTATTTTTTATGGTTATCAAATAGTATTGTTAATTTAGAGTGGTGGGATTAGTAATTATGTAGAAAAAAGGTCAAGAAATGTGTACTTCAATCTGTTTTGCCATCAATTGGTGTGGAACCATAGACAAATCATTTAACCTTATGTGACCAAGAGTAAATAGCTGTCAATATCACTATCTCATAGGACTGTTTTAATGATTAAATGGACAAATGTTTTATAAAGCACTTAGTACAGTATACCCATATCTTACAACAAACAAACAAGCAAACAAACAAAAAACACAAGTGATTTCTAGAGCTCTTGGTTAACTGAACCTACTACATCTGTTGGGTGATTTAAAATTCACCTTAAGCCATTTCCCCATTTGCCCTGAGAACACTCTCCAATGGGATTTGCAGCTGTAGCCTTGGCCTTGAGATAACTTGCAGATTACAGTCCTAACCTTACCCACGATATCTCACTTTTATTATTATTTTCACATTGCTCTAGTATATTAATAGTCTTTGGAAACAAATGACGTCATTCTATTCATACCATTCTGTTTTTAGTAGTGGCAGCGAGCAGTACTTTTTTTCTTTTTTTTAAACAGGAAATGGGTTAAATGATCAAAGACATCTTTTGGGATTTCTGTACCCAGTAACGTTTGAAACCTCTCTGGGGCAGTTGTGATATTCAGAAATATACATAAGAATTTAAATGAGGCCACGAATTTCACTGTCTACTTTTTATAGTCCTGTGGAGTTTTCCTCCAGAGTAGCTCTTTTCCTTTAATTTTATGGTAAATTAAACACCAGGCTTTTTTTTAAAAAAATTATTTTTCTGATATCCGCACCATTATTTTTCTTTGGAGAAGTACCACTCAGCCCCTCTTTGCAATGCCATTTTTAGGGGGAGGGCGAATCATGTTCTTAGCTCCCATGAGGAAAATTTGTGTGGCCATTAGAGGAGACTCATGTGTGGCCAATGGACAATTTCACTTTCCCAGCCTAGCCATGATGGCTGGTCTGGGGAGGCATATGTGACCAAGTCAGGCCAATCTAAGTCAATGATACTTGTTTTGGACGTTTTAAAACACTGTTGGGGAAGAAACACACTCTATCTACTAAGTTGTTTGAAAGAATAAATTATAAATTAACCTTGGAGTTGCTGGCAGCTATTTTGTCTTTAGGAATGAAGACTCTGACCTACAGTGGAACTAAGACAGGAGTAAGCCTTGTTAAAAGATGGATAAAGATTGAGTGCTAAGGATACCATTGGTTTCCTGTGGAACCATCTAAGTCTGATCCAGAATATAACCAAAATTTTTAGTCCCTAAGGCCAACAAATGATCATTTGTTTTTCCCTAAACCAGTAAAATTGGTACTGTATTACTTGCCACTGAACAATACAACTATAGTTATTAATTCCCTTGATTTCCAAGGGTTGGAACTGCCAAATGCATTTTAAATGCTCAGGACCATTGGCAACAAATAGTCCAAGCCTTTCAGACTGCTCAGCTACGCTCTCTGTGCCTGTCTCAGTTGAGTGCTTACTCTCAAGATCTTACCAGTCAACTGCTTTGACCAACATCTGGTCTTGGTTCTCTGTCTTTGCTTTAAGAATCTGAATATAGGATTTGAGCTCTTTATTATAGAATGGCAAGATTGTTTTGTGTAAACACACATGGCTTCTTCCAACTCATTCCCAAATGAGTCTTCTCCATTAGTGCATAGAGATGCCCATGGCATATGGCTCCAACTACACTATTACACTCACTCCCTACAGAGAATCTCTGGGTCAGCTCCGGGAGACAGTAATTACTCTTTGCATGGAAGTAGCTGTTTATCACTTTGGGGCTTTAGTAATTGATGTTTCTTATACCAGTATTTCTTTCCTTTTAGAGATGTTTCAGAGAACTGCAGATGAACTTCTTTAAACAGCATTTGCCTTTTTGTTTATTTAACTTTTTAAGCAAAGATCATCTCATGATGAATTTGGTCTGTTTATGAAATATACCCTGACTTCACATCAGAATCATTGCTTTGATAATGATAGATAACCTCTTGAAAAGAGTAATTGGGTATTTTGGAAAAAGGAACCATATTTAATATTTTATAATTATGGCATTACATCCTGAAATTACAAAGTAGTTCTTTAATATGAATATGAAAAACTCTATATTGCAGGCAACACACTTATTTTCTTGGAATTTGAAGACTCACCTTTTCTTTCTTATTAGTACCATGTTGCCACAAAATATTAACACAAGGAAATGTCATTTATTCTCACCTCATTAGAATACTACATTTAACTTTTCACAGATTTGAGGCTCCTAATAACCATGCAAGCTGAAATGATTAGGGCAGCTTCTTAGTTGGGCTAATATGAGTGTAGAAGAGGAAGTTTTAAGCATGTGCCCATCTGATAGAGGACCTTATTTGAAGAACATTATAGCTAAATTGGAGAGAGCATAGGGCAACAGAAATGATAAATGGAATGGAAGGGATTACTGAACATATGAGAAGAGATTAAGAAAAATGGGGTTGTTTAGTCTTGAAAGAAGATGAGTCTGAGGTGAATTGATTGAGGAATTTGAGCTAGCTAAGAGCCACAATGCAATTAAGTTTGATCCATTTGAAGGTGTACCTTTAAGCAGAAATGTGTGAAAGGCAAATTAAAGGGCTCTTATTTTACAGGAAGTGTGGTGATAAGCAAAGAAAGGATTTGTAAGTACTAAGCTAAAATAAAATTGTATTATCATACTTAAGAAAATATTTGTACTGATTAATTGAAGATACATAAGCAAAGGGGAAAGACAATGTAAATAAATAACCAAACTTTTGGCATGCATTTTAGAAGCAAAATATTTCTGTGTATTATTTTCTACTTAGAGTGTATTGGAATTAAAATATTTGAGCTGAATTCTAACTTCTTCACATGTTATCTAATTGATTCTTAACCTTGGTTTACCTATATATTAAAGAGGTGGCAGATTAATATTTACACTATTCACTAGATGTTAAATAAATAAAACCTGTAAATCAGTTTAAAGTATAAAATATGTATTATATATACATATGTTTATGTTATGTTTACCAAAGCTTTCTCCTCAATGTAAATGTAGCCATGCAGAATTTTATGAAAGAATATATGCTGTAGAAAACACTTCCAAAAAAATTCAAATAATTTACCTATCCTTTCTATCTTACTGCAAAACAACCACCTGAGGCAGCAATAAAAAATACATAAACTAAACTAAACTATTCAAAGTTAATACAATATGAAAAAAAAGTCACAAACATTAAATATAGTGAGGGTTTAAGACTAAATTATATAGCATGTGGGCTTACATGAATAGACCACAAAATTTCCTCTAAGTCTTCTCACAACAAGATAGAAAAAATACAAACCAATCCTTAAGAGTTACACAACATAGTATATTCAGAATAAAATAAAATGCATCAATATTGCAAATAACAACTATTCTTGGCACTATGGCCAAAGAAGTATGTTGTCTGAGTGTGGTCCTATAAAGAACAATACTATCATAATAAACAAGTTTATCAATAATATGTTTTGAAAATTTGCACTATAATACTGTTTGTAAGACTTTATTTTAGTGCTCAACAATATAAATAATCAGTAAAAATATCCAACCATAATCTAGTACATGCAGTTTAAATGAATATTGTGTGAATTGCTGAAAACAACCAGTTCTTTTTTGAACTCAGAAATAATAAATTCTATTAATTCATTAACTTAGTCATTCTATCAGTTCACACTGAGTACTATTTGAGGGCAATAAGGTACATCTTTAGTATGTATACAAATAAAGCATATTCCATTAATCAATTCTGCTCCATAGATTTAATAGAATAGCTGGCATTAGGTTGAAACTCTCACCAGAACCACCATTATTTAAATATATATAGAACAACAAAGACAATAAGGATTTGTCAGAATGTTTCAGAAAGATATTTCTAAAAGGCTGAAGTTTTGTAGTGTATGTGAGACAAAAATGAAATTCAGGGCAATGAAGTGAGAGAAGCTTAGGTAAATAAGTCCAAGCTTTCTTGAGAGCCTGGATGAGTTGCACTCTGGGAGTAAAGGCAAATGATAATACAGTGACCTTGGCTGATTAAAGTAATATGATCATATTTTAGCTACTGGTCAGAAGAAAAATAAATTCTCTGAAAAATGTTTAATGTTTATATGTAGCATCTATCAAAGCATTAAATAAATTCCATATAAACAACCAAAAGATCAAAAAAACAGGAGAAGAAACACAGAAAATAGAAAAAAGACCTTGGATGAAACAGTTATAAGAGTTTTCTAACAAAAACTTTAAGATTATTGAAATTACTATGTTAAAATTAGAAAGGATATTGACATTAATCTTAAATAGGTGAGAAAAATTAAATGGAAACCCTAGTACTAAAATAAAATAGAAGGTATTAAAAGAGCAGTAGATTTTATTTTTAAAGATTTTTTATTTATTATTTTTAGAGAGAGGGGAAGGGAGGAAGGCTGAGAGGGAGAGAGACATCAATATATGGTTGCCTTTCACTTGCCTCCAGCTATGGACCTGGTTGGAGACCTGGCTTGCAACCTGGTTATGTGCCCTGGCTGGGGAATTGAACCAGCAACTTTTGGGTTCTCAGGTCAGCACCTTATCCACTGTGCCACCACCAGGACAGGTTTTTTAAATGAAACATTAAATACAATAGGAGATATGATTAGAGAATAGGAAGATAGAATGGTAGGAAATACCCAGTTTGTAGTATAGAGAAAAATTAAAATATATACAAAAAAGAGCTTAATAGATGTCTAGAATATAATGTTTATCATAGTTGCAATTGAGTTCTTTATAAAGGGAGAGAAAGAGATAGAATAGGGCAAAAGTATTTGAATAGATACTGACATTTTTCTAAATCAATGAGCTATAAAGCCATAGATTTAAAGAGCTTAGAAAAGTAAAACAGAATAAATGTTTTAAAAGATCTATCTAATCACAACATAGCAAAATCGTTAAAAAACAAAACAAGAACAAACAGAAAATCTGAAAGCTATGGAATGAGACACTTTATTTTCAAAGAAAGAACTATAGAGATTTAAAATACATAGTTAAAATTTAAACAGAAATGATAAAACCAGAAAATAATGAAATGACTTTAAACTGCTGAAAGAAAATACATTGTGAACCTAGAATCTAATTGCCACCAAAAATATGTCTCAACAATGAAGGTGAAGTAAAGGTATTTCAAATTGTATTAGTATTGTATTGCTGCCATTACGAATTACCACAAGTCTGGTGGCATAAACAACTTCCATTTATTTTACATTTTAAATCTGACAGTTCTATAAATCAAAAGTCAAACATGGGTCTCACTGGGCTACAATTTGAGTGTTGGTAGGGCTGAATCTCTTTCTGGAGACTTTGTGGGAGAATTCATTTGCTTGATTTTTCAAGCCTCTACAGGCCACCATTTTCTTGTTCTGTGGCACTTTTGCTCTACCTTGAAAATCATCGATGACCAATGGGCCAAGTCCTTCTCACACTGCTTTCCCTTTGGTTCCCTGTAGTTGTGACCGGTTCTTTAGTTCTAAAGATGCAGGTGATTAGACCGGACATCTGGATAAGCTGGTATAATCTCATCTCAAGGTGCAAAACCTAGTCACACTTGCAAAGTCCCATTTATCATGAACGTACCCTATTGTAATTATTCACAGGTTCTAAGCATTTAGGTTGAGGCGTATTTGGGAACCATTATTTTGTCTAGCACATAAACAAATAAACATTTTGGAAATTGGTTTCTAGCAGATTTCACTTAAATAAATACTGAAGGGACTACTGAAGGGAACACATAATTCTAATAATAACCATGATAATGCAGGAGGAACTAAAACAAAAAAGTACGTATGTGGAAAGCATAACTGTTGAAAATGACAATAATATCCCGTGGAATTAAAATACAAGAACCCAGTTATGTGTTGGAGCCAGTTAGCACTGGCTTGTAAGAATTTACTGAAAATTTTTAGTAATCCTGAAAGTTGTTAAGCACATTATTTTAACCACCATTAAAAATTAAATGATAGAATATTGCAATAAAATAAATTATAGTAAAAACAAATGCAATGAATACTTAAAATGTATTGCTTCCTAATTGTTTTAGTACAATTTATTTTGCTTATGTTCCTGAGATTATGTCTATTATATATGCAAGAAGAAAATACTACATAATGGTATACTAATGCACATTTTTTCCCAACACTCATTCAGTGATGTCATATTGTAATTCGGATTTGGTTATTATTGTAGTATTTATAGTATAAAAACTGGCAAATACTACAACTCAAGGCTTGATTTATTATTTTAGTTGATTGTCTAAAAAGCAACAAAAATGTTAATTATGCAGATTAACTGTTATCCAATTTAGCAAAGAAGTTGCTCATGCCAATGTGTCAAGCTCTGACATTTATCTTTGTTATCTTTATTTCATTTTTGTCATGCATGTTAATATAACTGAGATATGAGCCCATTCATGTCATAACTATACTTATTCATCAGATTCAGCCATAGTTGAGCCAAGAATACACGAGTTTGAGAAAATTCAATGTAAGCATGCTGTGAGAATCAATTCACTCTATGGAATTTATGACAGAATTGTATGTTTTACTTTTATTTGTAAACTTAGTACTGCACATTCTCTATCAGGAAAAATTATAACAAACATATACATATATATGCATATACATATATTTTCTGTAGTGCACACTGAAATAAGCACAAAATATTAAAGCAGTATAGGAAGTGACATTGAATTGTTATTACCTATATTGTCTAAGAGTCCCCAAAAGTTAGTAATTTAAGGTCAAGAATGGGTGGGCACTTAGAGAATAGTAAATAACAAGTTAATGTAATAGAAGATAACCACAATAGATTTTATATCCAGGAAGAACACAGAATTTCATCCATTTCCATTTAATGTAATTACTGGTATATTTGGTAAACTATATATTGATAAAAAGATAATTTTGTTTAGTCCACCTAATTTTGTTCTCTTTCTTCTCTTTTTATTTTCTCTGTGTATAGTTAGACTCCTCACAAAATTGTTACCATTTCTATATACAGATGTGTAGCCTAACTTTTCACAACTTGTTATATTGCAAACCATTAAATATTCTTTAAAAACATAATTTTTATGGCAACATAAAAATCTCATTATATATACTATTATTTATACTCTTCCTGATTGGTTGATATTTGCCTTTTCATGAGCTATGATGAGTAATTTAATGAAGAACATCCTTTATCACACATTTCTTTGGCAAATCTCTGATTAATCCCATAAGGTAGATTCCTAGGTACAGAATAAAAAGTTATGATTTGTTTTATGCATGTAATACATATTGCTAATTGACTTTCAGAAAGGTTGAGCTAATTTCCACTCTCTCAGTAATAAAAGAACCTTCCCTATTTTTTCCTATAGTTTCTTCAACATTCAATATTATTACTTAAAAATATATTTGCCCATTTTTTAATTGAAATACATATTTCAGTGCCATTTTAATTGCATTTTGTTGATTATAATTAAAGCTAAATAGTTTTGTAAGTTTTATTGGTTATTTATATATCTTCTATGAATTGTTGGTTCATGTGTTTTGCCTTCATTTTCCAAATGTCGTTTTTCTTTTAAAAACATTCCTAAAATAAAACTAACTAGATAAAAACATTCCTTACTTTCAATATGCAATTGATCCATGAAATTACATATAACAATAATGATCAATTCATGAAATATTTACTGATAAATCCTAGCATGCAGACTTGTGAAAGATATAAAAATATATAGCGCTCACAGACCCCATTGAGTTAATGGCTAACTGTTAATTTATCTGATAAGGAACAATTATATACTATAGAAAATAAACATACATGTCAGGAAATACTAGTAACTGGCAAATCATTTTGTTGGGGTATATATTAAATCTTGAAAAAAGAATGATAAATAGGCTAGAAAGGAAGCTAAAAATATATAAAACAAAGGCAGAATATGTGTGTAGATGAGTAGAGTGGGGTCTACAGGCTAGTGCTTTGATCATATGTTAATGCAGATATTAACTGAGGTAATTGGTGGTATTGGACACTTGACTTGATCTAGCATCTAGTAGCCTGTCCCTTTTCAATCAAAATGTATTTCAAAATACTCCACTAAGCTGATAAGCAATAAGGGTCATAAGGTCATAATGATGACCCCAGCAACAAGAGAAGAGGGTGATGTGCTTAGAAGAAGGGTTGCCATCGGCAATTCATTTCCGTGTCCGACCTAAATAAGGTAGGTGGAAGGAGAATGTTCCAGGAGTAAACATCACACACAGTAAACAGTCTAGAAATGTCTAAATCTAATAAATACATTTTCCCACTACAGAGAGGTAGGACAAATGAGCCCCCTAAATTTAGGATTATTACAAACTTCTCTTGGGATTATAGTTTTTTAGACTACTTGAGCAATTTAAACACTTCATTTCCAACACTGCTTGTCCTTTTTAAAAACAGACAGCAAAATATTTATAAGCATTCAAATCACAGAGATTTTCAAAAACAAATCATTTTGGAGCTTCCTCTTAATTGGTACTGGACCTGCCTTCCTGTAGTAAACAACAAGAAAACTGGTGAAAACACATGAAGCTTTGGGAAACAGGCTGTGTAGGAGAGGGAGGAAACAAATGATGTGAGCTCCACCATGGCCCAAGCTTTTTATGCAGAAGTGCTTTCTGGATTATGTATAGGGAAGGGCGGGGCACTGGGCACCAGGAGCATTGCAGCCTCACTGAGTGAGAAGAAAACAACAGTGAGCCTGTTAAAAGGCTAAGTCAAAAGATGTCACTTCTACTCTCCAGACATGTGCTAGTGGCTCCCCACCTCTAGGAAACAGCGCCTCTTAGTCACTAAATGCTTCCCTCCTCACCCTGACCTCTGGGCTATTATCCTTCCACTTGGTTCACTTGTCTTGAAGTACCCAGAATTTCTGAATCTCCAGGCTTCTCCTCAAACAAGCCAGGCTTTTTTCTTTATTTGAACTTTTCCTGAGACTCTTTCCCTAAGACCATTCTCCCAACCCCTACCTCCTACTTCCCTGACACCGTACACAGATGTGTTTTTCCCCTTACTTCATTCAGGTCTTTACTCAATTCTTACCTATACAAATGGGCCCTCCATGACCACTATGTGTACCTAACATACTTCCCCCGCTCAGCATCTTCTGCCATGTCCTTCATTTCCCATTGCTGCTAGATGATAGATCAGGTCAAGTGTTTAATTCTGGATTAGGGGCAACTCACCACCCATGCAGTCGAAAATCTGCGTATAACTTACCTTGGCCCTCTGCATACTTAGATTCCCAACCATTGGTCTGAAAATAGTAGTCACCTTTTCATAATATTTATCCACCTCAGGACATACTATTCTTTTGTTTATGGAGTAATTTTTAGCAATATTTAAAGTTAATTAGTTGAGAAATTTGTCTCTTTTCTTTTTCTCCTTTGCCCAAGCCCTAGGACATGATAGTACTCAATAAACATGTATTCAGTGAATGAATGACTATGGAGAATTCTGGCCAAGGAGAGCAGTGAGTGTTGGCTCTCCAGAGGCCCTGAGAGAAAAGCTTTAATTTAGCTAAAAATGAAATGCCCAGAAACATCAGCATACACCACAATGTGAAGTGCACCATGAGGGCACCATTTCAGATCAGGTTGGCTACCATGTGGGGATCCAGGGGGCCTCAGAGGTATGCCAGGTCAGGTGGAGGAGAGTCTTGCATGTCTGCTGAGATCGTTTGTTGGCTTAACTTCTTAATGTACTTGGAAGCACACAGGAGTAACTGTGACTAAAGACCTTTAAGTGGGGGAGTGATTGTTTCAACTAGTAGGTTCAGAAGATAAATTGGGCTTCAAAGAGAAGGGAACCACCTGAAAGTAATGTAGCTCTTTAGCGTGATCAGGGTCCAGCCTATCAACAGGGTATTAGAAACCCTGGCTCACAGTTACAATAATATTAAGCTTCAGTGATCAAAAAATTTAAAAATCTCTAAAGTAGGACACTTTTTATTTTGACTATTGTTTGCCAAGCATCCTCTGTGGATTATCAAAGGACTACAGAAAGAGAAGGTTGAAATATATTATTACCCCTGCTGGACACTCATTATTGTGAATGATTGATTTCTCTTACCCAGTCCCCAGCTTCATTGTTAGGTCCGTGAAGGGATCTAATAGAAACTTTTACAAAAGCACTCCAAATCCACTTGGATGAGTCTCTCAAAGGAGAGAGATGTAAGTTGGTGATTTTTGTGCTTTATTAAAATGAATAGGCCTTAACATGCAGATTGTCCCTCATTTCCAACTTCATTCTCAACAATTACTGATTGATCTCATTAATTTAGTTATTTTACAAAGCCCTAGGAGACGGCCCATTTTACAGATGAGGGATGTTAAACAATTGCCCTAAATTGTTTCCAAATTAGTCTGAATTAGGCAGAAACTGGGGCATAGCAGTTTTGTGTGTTTTGTTTTGTTTTTTAACTTTTTTGTCCAGGAAGTCATGATGGCTTACTTTTTTAATTAGCATAGAAAGCTCTACATATGCACTAGTACTAGAATATTGTACACATAATTTCCAAAAGGGACACCAACGTTTGGTGACTTCTAATTATCAATACTCAAAATTTTATCATTTAGGATAACAAGGTGATCAAAAAGATAACCATTAAAAAACAATAAAAGTCAATGATTTGATGCTTTTAGCTTTCCCAACTTTCATAGCAATTTATTTCATATAATACTATATCCTATGAGTTAAGGAACGGTAATCATTCTTATCCTTATTTTATAAGTGAGTTAAAGAGATACAGTTTGACTGTTTTTCACATGTCACAAGCCCATAACACTCTGCCTCCTTCACTTAATAAGACATCTATGTTTTGTTTTTCACTTAGCAAATATTTGTATCAACTATATGCAAACATTATGATGGGCTCTAGGTATATGTTGATGAATAAACAAAATAATCCTAGGCCTTGTGAATCTCACATTTCAGTAGAGGAGACAGGAAATAAGTAAACAAATGCGTATTTGTGCACCGAATGAGGAGATAGAAGGAGACTGGATACAATATAGACAATGATAGCAAGGGTCTTTTATTGTTAAGGTAATCAGAAGAAGCTTAAGAAGCTTTTTCTTAATCTTAAAAAAGATTATGTTTAAGGTTAGACCAACATAGAGAAGGGAACAGTCATGAAAAGCACGGTGAAGATATTTTCAGGCAGAAGTACTGATGTGTGTGAACATCCTGAAGAAGTAAACATTTGATCTGCAGAAGAAGCTACAAAATGGCCAGTATCTCTAGAGGAGGACAATGCCAGGACAAGGGGGCACAGACGGTGTCGGCAGGGGTCACATCACTCAGATTCAGGTTATCATAAGATATATGACTTCATTCTAAGTATCATAGGAAACCATACAGGTTCTAAGAGAAGAGTGATACAATAATCATCATTTAAAAAGAGCGCATTGGCTATAGCATTGGAGCTAGATTGCAGGCAGAGTGGGTTGGAGAGGAAAGAATGAGAGTATAGAAACACCAGGAAGGAAGTTTTTACCATGGTGTTGGGTCAAGGGTAATGGCAGTGCTGATAGTAAAATTAAGACAGATTTTCAGGTGTGGCACTAATAAGACTTGAAGTAGATTTGAAGTTGTTTAAGAGAGAAGCACTCAAGGATGACTTCCAGTTTTCAGGATCAACAACTGACAGAGGCAGAGCCCTTTATGGGAACAAATGGGGAAAATCCAGGGGATCAGGTTTGAAAAGACAAATTTGGGGTGCATGTGAGACACCCAAATGGAGAAAACAAGTATGTAGTTGGGTGTATAGGTCTGGGACTTAAAGGGATGCAACTCTTGATAATACCAATCTGAAAGTCATCTACATAAAGCCAACATTCACAGCCATGGGAATGCAGGAGTACCCGTGCTGAGTGTGGACTGAAATAAAAGAAGAGGGTTGAGGACTAAGCCCTGGACATTTTTCAGAATTAGCAATTAAGTACAAGAGGAAAATCCTGCTAAGAAACATTGTAAATAAGTACAAGGAAAGAAGCAGTAGGAGTCCTGGCAGCATGTGTTTTTATGAAAGTCAGGAAGATAATATTTCATTCACTCATCCTTCTCAGCCCTGTGGGCCTCCGTCCAAAATTCAGCTCCTAATGTGGGTCGCCTCTTTTCTGGAATGCATTTCCTCATCATCCTTTTGAGTCCCATGAACCATTTTGGATTGGTTTATGGTGTTACAAAAGCAACTATGCTTACCACTTATTAAATACTTAAACCCATGGTATCAGAAGCTATACCACACACTTTTCCTGCAGTTATTATATCCTCATTAAGTAAAATGGATGACTTTTTCTTTCAAATACAGTTGCAGTTGATAGCAAAGTCTCCTTTGGGGTTCTGTTCAGAAAAGAGAAACAAGAAGTCACATACTTGCCACAATCTACTATGTAAGAAAATCAACAGTAGGAGGTTATTACTATTTCTTTTACCAAAATTCTTAATGCAGTACAATTTATAAATTTAGTTTTGGCAATTTACAACTATAAATTTACAATTTTGCATTTACAATGTATGCCTTTACCTCCCTTACAGACTGTGAGCTCTTTTAGGCAGGTATTGGTTTTTATTCATCTTGAATCCCCAATACCATGGACATTGCTGGATATGTTTTATGTGCACAAAGAGTTATATGAAAGTGTTAGTGCCTATTTTATATTGCAAAGCTAGAGAATTCAAATTCTAGATGCATGTGTTAGGTGGAAATGGGTCACATCATTATTTTTAAAGCACTTTTTAAAATTCAGCATTAATACCGCTATCATTTTAAACTGGATAACCTTGTTTTAATTGCATATTTATTACTACATTTTGGAGAGGTGTGTAATATGTAAATAAGTAAACATGCTAGATGTGTGAATGATTAAATTAAAGAAGAAAGCAAAAGCATATATTTTTTTTCCCCTCCTGGGTGTAGACTGCGGTGGGAAGCTGAGGGAGCACAGTATCCATTACAGCCCTGACATAAAGTGGCAGGAATGCTGGTAGCCTAGTGGTTCAACCAACCAAGGAGACAATTCTCTGCAGCAGAGACGCTTGGCTTGGCAGCTGCCTTGAACTCACTGGAACTCACTCGGATATTCTGTGCACTAAGGAGAAAACTGATAATGTCATCTGAAAATTTTAGTAGTTTATATTAGTCAACGTTGTCCAATGTGCGCCATTGAACTCACCCATTTGTGCGGAGGTCAGGATGGTTTGGAGCCTTGGCTGGGCTAAGGTTTGGAGCGAGGCTTAGTGATGAGCTACATCACGGCCAGAGAGAGGAGCTTAAGTGTGAGGTGAGCTGCTATTCGTACAACTCGTAACAATAATCATGATAAAGCCCTCAGTTTAATAATGGGAGCTTCCAGAGTGTCCATATAATGTTTTTATTTGTATACCCCCAGAATAATTTAGTGAATCTATATACACTCTTGTGCACTTTTCAGTTGGTGGCTGAAGTTTTTCATCGTATGTTTAGATGCTTTCACAAATGTGATTTCTTGCACAGTGAAACTATAAACATTTTAAAATAAAACTGTTACATCATGTTTTTAAATTTTCCAATAAAGTATAAATATGATAAGTATTTACTACCATTCATCTAAAATACATGAATAACTTTAAAACAACATTCTTTTTACTCTTCAAACTAATGTTTTTTTATTCTCTGTTTTCTAAGAAATTATAATCTTGATTTCATGTATTTTACACTTAGGATTCTTATCATCTTAACATAGTTTTGTACAATAAACTGTGTATACAAATTAAGATTTAACTTTTAAAATGTTTCCTGTAACCATAAAGTTAAATGTTAACGTTGTCTTCTACATTAAGTTATTGTAATTGTTTTAAGTACACCATTGATCAAAATAACATATTTCAAATTTGAGTAATAATTAAGTATAAAAGTAATATTTCCTTAGAAATTCATCTCTTAATGAGATAAAATGTCTTTTTATTACTTCATTGTCTCATGTCTATGGATGAGGATTACTTTTGCTAGAATCACAGAGTTACTATTTGAGTTCTGCTCCTATTTTTGGTTTTTACAGATGTAAGCGCTAAGAAATCCTGTTCCCGTAAATAAGAGGACAGGACTGGAGGGAGTACTATCACTCAATTTTTGATCTCCTTCAGCAATATATGCCAGAAGCTCACATAGGCATCTAGCATCAAAAATTTGTCGTAATCTATGAGCTGACAACTTGATTAGGTCTTCTTCAATTCTGCTGAAAGTGAAGAACTGGAAACCACCAGACTTTTGGAAAAGACTGTCACCTCATCATTAGAGGCATTCCATTTTCCACCATCTGCAGCAACAGGTGCCCCTTTATTTGGTGTCGTAGATGTTTATACTCCCTGGGACATCTCATCATAGGTAGATTCTAGGATTAGTGAGAGATATGACTTTCTTAAAGTAGAAAGAAAGAGGTTTAGGTTACAGAAATCAAACATCTGTATGAGATTTGTAACATTCTTAAGGAGACTGATTTTAGAAAAGAGCACCTCAGGAACTTGAGAACCTAGAAACCCTTAGACTTCATTTGCCAGCAAGAGTTCATGAAGCAGAAGTACCACAGGTTGGAGCCCTCTGCTTGACTCTTACCCTTAGTCTCCTGTCATACATACATAACAGCCTAGTTAGGACCCCTTTCCATAGATTACTACCCATATGATATATTCCCATATTGGCTGGATATTAATTACCTATGAGTTATAAATATATAAGCATGCTGTAAAAAATAGTAGTAAACATGCCAAAATAGAAAAACACACTAAAATATAGAAAAAAAGATTATAGCAGATGATGGGGAATAAGGTAAAGAAAGTGTAAAAAGATGGTGACATACATTTGATAGAGTTACACACCAGGGAATCTACTTCAATAAAAATGTGTAAAATAAAAATGTTTTGCAAACCAAACCTACACTGCAATGTTATTTATGATGATTAGAAATGGAAATCAACCTTAATGCTAGCTCATGATATATTGGTTTAATAAATATGGCATGAATCTTTAAGAAATGTTTTCCAGACACTACAATTATACTTACAGCGATTAAGGAATAATTGCAATAAATATTATTATATTAATTTATACAAGTTACTTTGTATAAAACTTTATGTCAAATATAAACTTTGTGAAAAGTTGCATATAAGGGGAAAAATTCAGGAAGGTAATAAAAATCATCTTATATTGACTCATGCATGGGCCCTCTTATTGCCTTAAAAATGAGAAAGTATCAAGTCAATTATCAAATCAAAAGTAAGAATTGTGTGAGACCTTAGAATAGGTGGATTTTGACATCAAATATAAAGCCTAAAATTTTGAATGCAAGAATTGCCATTGTAGATACAAGAATCATGTAGAGCATGTTTCAGGATAAAAAATGCTTGCTTGACTGAAGTTAAGTATTTTATAGACTAGTAGGAGATAGGTCTTGAAAGATGAGTTGGAAGTTCACTGAGTATATAGAATATGGAGTTTAGTTTTTCAGTCCATGGGAAATTGGGAGCTATTAAAGGTACCTGGGCAAAGAACAAAATAACCATAGCTCTTCTTCAGAAAAATTAATTTAGAGGTGGTATAACAAATAACTGATAACTATACACAGGGAGTTTATTTAGGGGGTTACTTTAGTAGTCTCTGTATTACTTTTTTATTTTTGCATAACAACTAGACACAAAATAGTCATTTAAGCTAGTTTCTGTGGGTCAGGAGGCTGATGAGCTTGGCCCTCTGTTCAGGGCCCTACAAGGCTGAACATCAAGATGTCAGCTGGAGCCGTGGTCTCCTCTGACATTTGGGCTTCTCTTTCAGGCTCACTCCATCTTTTGGCAAGGCTTGTTTTCTTACAGCTATAAAACTCATGGCAACTTGCTCCTCAAAGCCAGTAGAATAGTCCTTGACCTCAGGGAAAACTAAGCCATCTTTTAAAGAGCGTTTCATGGAATAAATCTGGGCTACCTAGGATCATCTCCCTTTTGGTTAAGTTCAACTGATTTGGGGACTTAATTACACCTATAAAATTGCTCCTACCTTTGCTCATAATGTAACCTACTCAAGGGATTGAGATATAAACTTTCCCAAGTATATGACCTAGTCATGGGCATAAATCATAGAGGGGTAGAGATCACTGGGCCATCTTTGGACTCTGCTTACCATGGTCAGTGTAAGAGATATTGGCACAATAGCATAGTGCCTTGACAGAGACATGTGAAAGGGACCTACAGTGTTCTAACTCAGCTGGTGTAGATATAAATAAACACAGATACAAAATTAAATATAGGTGATAAGTTGAAATACAGAAGCATGTATAGGGTACCATGTATACCATGTATAGTTCAGAAGAAGGAACCCCCTATTCTTTTTGGAAAGGGAAACATCACAGATAGCTTCCTAGGAGAGGTTTTTCTTGAAGGGTGAGCAAGATTCATAAGATGAACAAGATTCATCTTATGCAAAGCAGGAGGAATAATTTTCAGTAGATAAGTAATTTTCGCATGTATAATATTATTACAACTTAATAGTTTGATGTTTTATTTATAGTGGACCTCTGCATTTATTTTGATTATTTAAAATATTGCATTAAAACATTACTTATCTGGATTACTGATTTGGGGAGAAATCAGGCATCCCCTTGAGCTTTGCACCTAAGGGGATGCCTCACCCTTCTCACCCCCATCCTGGCTCTGAACTACCCAGGGGATTGTGACTATTTAGGTATAGCTGGATTGTAAGGTGAGAATAAATTAAATGGCAGAGAGGATGCTAAGAGCTAGAAAATCCGGCTGGGATAAGATTATGAAAAGTTGTATTGTCCTCTGAAAAGGATCCTCCTTGAGGGTAACAAGGAAGAGTCATCATTTTAAAAACTGGAGGAGACTGCCATTTAGAAAGCTCACCCTGGCAAAAGTGTAGAGGCTCCTTTGGAAGGATTTGCTATTCTTCATTCAAGGAACAATTAGGAGGCTATTGCAGTGGTCCTATGAGGTAAGTAATTATACTTATGTTAGCCATAGTTTTTGGCTCAATGAAAAGTATTTTAATTTGGGGATTCACCAGCAGAAACTGAGAATTTCTTTTTGGACAGCATGTTAGATGGCTTTTTTTTTTTTTGACTCACTAAATGGTAGACCTTTTGCTTAATGTGATTTTTTATGGTAATCACATTTGTGGCTGAAGCATTTCATAACTATACGCAGCTTATTTCACCTGAGAAATGTGTTTGATAAGATACAATGTGCTGATATGTGATGCCAGGATTGAGTTTGAGCCTATAGTTTTATTGCATTTATATGCAGGGATGTTAGGTTAGGAATAAGGCAAATGAATTCTCACCATACAAAATTGAACAACCCAGCTTTATAATTGCTTCAGGATAGTTGAGAGTCTATTTTGTCTCTGTTCAAAGTACCCTAAGGAAATCTTCCTAAGGCCATTGAAAATATCAGCGTCTGCAGATGGAGATCATTACGATATAGTATTGGCTGTATATTTAATATACAACTAGTGAAAACTGATTCAAGGGAGGGAGCCAGGATTACAATTGGATGCTTGATTGGAAGGACTGATATAACCAAGAGGCCAATTTATAAAAGACTATTTTACATAGTAAAGAGGTGGCATATTAAAAAAGTATTTTTGGCCTTGAAAAATTCTAAATATGCACAACACAAATGCTGATAGAATCATATAGTTTTTTTATATGTTAACATTATTTAATATCTCTGATATCAGTCCCCATTACACACCTCTATTTTTCAGTGTTTTCTCTTTTCCAGATATCCAACTACATCAATCCCAGATTGTTTTCTTTCTTATTGATAAAAACTGAAGATGCTTTGAAGATTTATTTATTTATTGAAGTCTGTATTTTTCAGTTGGAACAGCATTTACATTTTTTAGGGGTTCTTATTATATAGAATGGCTATCTGTTAACTAGAAAATGTCATGAGTAACTTAAAATTAAAGATAGATTTCTTAATCTTAGGGCAGTCATGTAAATTGTAAGATGTTTGGCAGTCTCTCTGGCCTCTACTCACTGCATAAGAGTAGCACCTCCCCAGTGATGAAAACCAAAGATATCTTCAGAAATAGGCAAATTTCCTTTGCCTGCAATATTACCCTTGGTTGAAAAATGCTGCTTTAAGAGGATCCTGCTCTATAAATATGTACTCCCTTTGGATAAATATCAAGGCTGTTTTCAGTTTTTGGAATCACACAAAAATCCATCCATCTCTGAATAAATGTATAAGCCTATGAATTACCTGCAGGGTAATTCCTAGATGAACTCTTAGGTCAAAGAGGGTGTGCAATTCACGTTTGTATAGATTTTGCCAAACTGCCCTTCTTTTACACCTATTTTGTCTTAAAACCACCGTGTCAGAATCTCTTGCTGATCTCTGAGCGGGAAAGAGGACAGTCAATAAATGTTTAAATCATATACTCAAAAGCTGTCAATAGCATTGACTAAGGCCAAGTGCTTACATTTCAAGGAGGGGAGAGAGTGGGAGACGAGGAAAGTCAGCAAAGTCAGAGGAGAGGAGAAAGCAAACATTTATTGCCTATCCTCGACGTCCAGGTGCTATGATAACACACGTTACATATGTTACCTGCAGTGTATTAGGAATTACCATTATGGCCCCGCAGGAACTGGCTTGGGACTCTGGGCGCAAACCCAAGTCAGGTGAGCAGGTTTAAGGACTAAATACTGCCAATGTCAGGACAGGAGCTGCTTCTCTCGTGCAAAGATAAGAGCCACTTCTTCAGCAGCCTAAATATAGACTCAGTTTCATAGCAGGTATATTTCACTAAAATGGGCCATTTCTCCAGCCCCTCCAAGGGGTTTGTGATAGACGCTGGTGTCATAGTTTAATTTCAAAGTCACCAACCGGTGGCTAGAAGGTCAGATTTGCCCACGGACATGGTTTGTTTGGACTCTATAATGTTATATGAAATTGAGCCAACATTTAAAAATCAAGCAAAGTTATTCAGAAGCTCGAGTTCTGGTTTCTCTTTTAAAAGGATAAAACTCCCCAACAGTGGGCAGGCTTTCCAGCTGGCAAGAATTGGCGTAGCTGAGTGAGAAGCAGATTCCATTTAAGACAGAGCATATGCTCTCCATTTTCTCCCAGTCCCTGCCACGCCCTATTTCCTCCTTGACATAAAAGTGCAGGATCAGTTTCTATTGAAATAATAGCTCTGAAATGTATATTCCCCCTGAGAAGCTTCTTGCTGTAAACATTCTTTAAATCACAGGGAAAGGAAAATTAAAAGGGAGTCACACATAATTAGAAAAATAGGAGAGCATATAAGTCTAGCTCAGTAGTTCTCGGTCTATAAATTAGAATCACCTGAAAAGTCCTTCAGAAATGGTGAATCTCACCTCCTCACCTTCATTGATTTGAGGACGATCCCCAGTGTCATTTTTTAAATGTTCCTAAGTGATACTAATGCAGAAAAATGCTGACACATCTAAATTCTAATCTAGGTCACTATTTGTATAACTGGGTACCTATAAGTATTTCGGCTTTGGATTTCCTGCTCCACTTTAACCACATTGTTTATACAATTGTTACTGAAGTCTAGTTTATCCCAGTAGAGTACATATTCAATGCAAGAAAAACAACAAAAACAAACAAACAAACAAAAACAACTACAAGATATAGTAGACACTAAATAAACTTTAGCAGTGCCTTGCATGGAGTCCAGGTCATTGTTTCTTTCTTCTTCCACTTTACCTGACTAACCCAGTCTATCTTATTTTCAACTTATCCTATCTATTCCTGTTGGCTCTGTTATTTCTTCCTCTCATTAGGGGTTCCCATTTTTAAATGAAGAAACTGGATCTCAACAGTGATTATCATCCTCCTGGTAAGGGACAGACCTAAAGTTTTTTGATTGAGAAAGCTGATGTTCTATGCACTGCACTGAATTGTTCCACAGTATACTTGGAAGTCAGTGATTAGAGGTAGAACTTTTCATCTCACAAAGAGGAAGAGAGCTTAGGTGGTAATGCCTTTGGAGGGGTAAATTAATGACATAAAACCACACTGACTGCAAACCGTTTTATGAGAATTAATTGGACATAAATATGGCATTGCTTTTGACTGGCTACAACAATTTTATATGCTCATTGGAAAAAAATTAGAAAATAGATGAAAATGAAAAGGAGACTTTTGCTAGAGAATTACTTCTCTCGAAAACCACCTAATATTTTGATGTGTTTTCTTGTATTTTTCTTATATTTATTTATCTAAAAATTGACATCATATGATTGCTACAACTTTCTCTTCCAGTCCTTCACCTAGTGTTTAATATTTCATCAATTTATTGAACATTCTTTGAAAATTTTCCAATGGCTGCAAAATATCTTGCTATGAAGCACCATTATAATTTATTTAACCGGTTTTAGTGATGAATGCTAGAGATAGATTTTGAAAGATGTAGTGGTATTTTACAAATGGACAAGGGAACACAAGGGCTTGTACACTAGCTCTCTGTCAATACTCACTGCCCTGGTTTATTTTCCAAAAACCACCACTGTAGCTATTCTATGTTCATGGTTGACTATATGATTGGGATTTGAACCGACTCTTTGGAGAGGTTAGATTATGCCAGTTTTTCCAGGAAGGGAGATCAAATTTAAAATAGAGAGCTATAAGAGAAAACAGAGTCAAAGTGGATTATGTTAAATTGTAAATGCGTAGGTGCTTTTAACCTTGAAAAAGAGTCAGCCCTCTTTATGGGGGTACACATTGAGAGGGACACAGATGAGAGGATAAATCTGGCATATTAATGTCTTTTTTCTTGAACTGGCATCATCACTAGTTAATTATTATATTTTAAACTATTACATTTAAACATTATTTACTGGACACACTTACTATACCAAACAAGACATTAAGGATATAGTGATGGGTGAAGCAGATACATGACTCATTTCTTACTTATTTAGAAGATAAAATAACAATATTTTGTAACTATTTTCTTACTTATAAAATAAGAGAATCTCTATAGCCCCTTTCAGCAATAAAGTATTATTTTCTCATGCCATTCAATAATGTAGGCAATATTTATTACATAACTAGTATATTGCATGTATTTTTCTAGTTGTTCTTAAACTACCTGTACAGTGGGAGTAGAAATTAGAAACATAATTTACAAGGTAATGCAATGGCCTGCCATTGTAGATGCATATTCTGGTTGATTAGGGTCACACCAAGGAAGCATCTGTTTTTCTGAGAGCAAACTGGAAGTCTGGGAGAGTGCAGAAAAATAGGCAATGAGTTGTCACAGCACAGAAGCAAAAGTTATCCATGCAGAGAATCTGGGAAGTGGCATGTAGCACATACAGCAGCATAGGAGCATGAGAAAGCATTATATACTCAGGGCATTACTGGACTATAAGTTACACTTATTAATATATCCACTACACAAACATTCACTGCACAGCCAGGGTGCTAAGCATTGCATTAAACCCAGAGAATAAAATGGAGAAATATGGGCCCTGACTTCAGAGTGCTTAAACATCACAGAAAAACTTAGCTATTTTTCTGTGTCCCTCACCTTAAGGTGGGTGATTTGTAATTAATTCATTTTGAAAATGAATCTTTGGGGACTCCATACACTCTTACTACAACACAAAACCAAGAATGCATTTGCCCTCTTTCTTGGCTTTTCCATCCCTTTGAGATCATATTCCAGTCAGGACAAGCTTTATCCTGAGATTCAGAAGCTCTAGATTTTAGTAGAAGAAAACATATTGGAATCTCCAACAAAAAGCCTTATTATGAACATTTTCCTGATTATGTATTTAAACCCCTGGCCTGCTGATAGTTATCAGCTTCCTGACTCGATGGGCACAGTACTAGAAGACTAAGGTGCTCTTAATGATAAGCAGTCTGGGTTTAATTGTATGGCCTTATAACTGCTTGGATAATTCATCCTTAGATCTGAGAAGGTGGTGTGAGAATCCTAAATTCATAACATGCCTGAAGGACATATAATGGGTTGAGGTTAGGATTCTCTTCATTTTTTCTCAATACTATTCTATAGTTTTGATATTGGTAAAATCCTGAGAACTGGATGAGATTTTGTTAAACCAGTGATTTTCAAAGGGTGAGCTGCTAGAATCTTTAAAACATGCAACCCTTGACTCTTTAGACAGGAGCACTGACCTTTTTTCCCTCAGATTGTAAATTAAAAAAAAAAAAATGACAACAGCCAACATAACAATAACTATCTGGTATGAATGAATCAAAATTATACCTATTTTTTTTGTCAGATTGGCAAAAAATAAAATATATATTTTTGGTTTGCTGCAGAATTTTAGTAATTAGTTTATGTGTGCCGTGCCATGAGATGAAAAAGGTGTTATGGTACAAGGAAAAGTGAATTTGCTACTACATTGTCAGGTGATGAACGAGGACTGAATTTCAGCCAGTACTTTCTGAAGATACTTTGGCATCTGTAAACACTGCAGGACCTCCTGTATACTTCATGTTATGCCGCTGGACTTACGTGACAGGAGGTATCCACTTATGTGAGCTTTTCCTGGACATCTCTCACTGAAAATTCCAGTATTTATTGGCATTTAAGAAACTCTTTTGATTTATAGATGATAGCTTTATATTTTACAAAGCAATTTTGTGCATGTTGACTTTGTTTCATCTTCACGAAACTCTGTGATGGTTGTTATTATTTCTCTATTTTGTAAGTAAAGTAAGAAGCTCAAATGACTTCCCTGAGCCACACAGGTGACAAGCTAGACTTCAGAATTCGGTCCCTCTTTTTAGTCTATATCTCCTATTAACCCTCCAAAGCTGACCAATGTTCACAGGTGTTCAGACAAAGAAAGTATACCTTAAACTAGTAGAGATTCCATTTTTGCTCTTCAACTATCATTTTTAATTTATCATATTCAACTCTGAAGTTATGAGATATGTTATTCTTACATTTGTTTAATAATTTGAAAATCAAAATTAGCATGTATCATAATCTGATGAGTTTCAGATTTTTTATCTAATAATTCTACTGTGAGTAATCCACTTTTCAGTTAGAATAGAAAAAGAAGTTTATAAACCAAGACATGTGTTGGCATTTAATTTTAATATTGATAAAAAGTAAAACTTTCCCAAAGAGTGTAGTGTTTTAATGGTAGACAAAGCAATGGAATATTATGCAACCATTAAAATATTTAAAAGAAGATTTTGATAATATGGAGAATTCATGTTATGCAGATAAGAAAAGCAGAATGTACAAGTACATACATTTAGAAAATATGCACACAAAGAAAACAGAAGAAATTAAATGGAATCTTATCAGTAATTAAACTGATGAAATTAAAAGTAATATATTCTTTTTTTGGCTTGTATGCATTTTGAAGTTTTTCTAAAATGATAGCTTTATTCTTTAGAATTTAAAATAAAAATTTTTAAAGGTTAAAATGCTTTTGAAAATAAAGTGAAAGCATTGCTGCACTAATGTGATACTTTGATTAATGCTTTTTTTTTTTTTAATTAATAAAACTAGCTGTGTCCAATTTGTGAGTTGTGCTACCCAGTTGCTCAGCAAGGGTCTTCTTTGCACCCATTTCCTATGACTATTGAGCCAGCAGGACGATTTACCACCTTTTGGCTCACTTCATTCATTTCTGCCTCCCTAAGAGCACTCTGATTCTCCTTGGTGCAAGTCCTCATTGTGTCTGGTCTGGGTGTGAGGTAGGAATGCCTTTCCATTCCTTCTCCTCCTCTTAAGTTACCTATCAGCTGAGACTTTATATCTTGACCACATGTCTGGGCTGAGGGGGATATCATTTAATTTCCAGTGGGCTGAATATTTTCTACTATAAAAGGATTGCCATTTTTTTCCTCCTAATACTTCATAACTTGTTTTTATGCCAGTTCAGTTATAAGCCTCCTTTTCAAAGCTTCCATCAGTTCTGTGACCTCCTTATCTTCCCAGTAAATTCCTTTCTGTTGAATTTATCCATTGTCTTTAATCCAGAACACTGACCAACACACACACTGACACCATTCTATATCGTGAGTGTTGGCAAATACTTTTCTTCAGCTCCATAAAAGTTAGCAACGGGTTAGTATCCATGTAAAATGAAAAGTAAAGGCTACCTGCTGAACCATAACCTTTACCCAGAAGGATCTAGTAAAAACAGCAATGGCCATGATATAGCAATTCAAAGCTAAAAGTGTGTTAATGCCGTACATAAACACATTTTAGGCTCCATTATGATCTGGGAATTAACTCTTGTGTTAGCCACAAATAGTTGGACTTAGATCAAATGTCAGTTTGCAGCATGAAGCAGAAGACTGCAGTACATTGCAGGATCCTTGATTATATTATGATCTTGAATTTTCACAGCATCTTAGACACAGAAATATCTTTTCTTTTTTATGTTTTGTTTTTTTGGTTATTAGTCTGGCTTTTCTTTAAGACCTTTAGTTGGAAAGGACAGTCTTTGGCCAGGTTAAGCTACTCTTCGTGTTCTGAAGATAACACACTAATGCCCCAATTCCTGTACAATTCCTGTGTCTGAGATGGTGCATTGGAGATGTGTAATAACTTGCTCATGGCAGTGAAGCCAAGCAGAAGACCCAAGTCACCAGTGTTTTCTCCATTCTTTTACATAATAACATTCCCCAGGACAGACATACATCTTAAAGCAACTTTTAACTCAAAAGAGGCCACTTCTTCTCTTCTTGGGGTCACAAACCAAAGCAGCTTTTAAAACAGGAAGCTGACGTTAATTGTCTCTGAGTTCTGTCCTAAGGAGTTATTTTGCCAGCTTTGGGTCTATTTACACAGCTAGGGGGTTAAGCAGGATAACATGTTTGACTTGCAAATATATTTCTTCAAAAGAATACAAACAAAACCACCATCCCTTCAAAAACAGCGGTGGGGCAAGAGGCTCCCAGTTGCATGACTGGGCCAGGGAGCTTGTGTTTGCTTTTCTTCCTCCACACCCCCACTCCGCCCCCCAAATTTACCTGGGGTGAGAATGGCTGCTGCCAGGTCCTGGAAGAGACTACAGAAGGAGGATGACACAGCAGTTTCAGGAGTCCAGGCATCCAAGAGCCTCTGCTTCCTTTTGAGAGCACAGGTTATGCCCCTTCCATTAGCACTTATAATGTTGCCTGGTCCCAAGGATAAGAACTTTCTCTCCCCCTCTCACCCTCGCCCCCACCCCACCCCTCAGCTCTGTCAGTTCTCTCTCCCACGTTATGGAAGGTACCTTCTCGTGCCTTTGTATAAAGACTTTTCCCCTGAACCTTAGTGGTCACAATATGAGTCCAGCCTGCCTTTCTCCACCTTCCGTTGCCTTCAGCTGACTATGTTTCAAGTAGACAATTTTTTTTTTCCTGCCATGGCTCCCTGGCCTTCTACCTCAGAGATAGCCCTTTGCTTGGGAATCCCTTCTGGTCCTACTTACCACTGAAGTCATAGCTCATACCTCCACCATGCCCTCTCTTTTTAGGTGCAATTTTGCATAAATCCTTTGTTTTTCATTTTTTTGTTCTTACTATAATCAAGTGTGACCAGCATTGGAATGCAACAGTGCAAAAGTCACCCATGGTGCCTATCCCCTGAGCTTACCATCTAGTAGAGACACAGAAAATTAATCATAGTGTATGTGATGTGAGGCAGGGGTGACCAGGGCTGATATGGGGATAATGACAGTGGCCCTTAACCTATGTTGCAGGGCTCAGGTATGTCCTCAAGAAACTAAGAGCTAAATAAGCATGAAAATTAAGTCAGAAGTAGCTAGAGTTTAACCTACCAAGAAATCTGTCTTTTTCCCTCTTATTATTTTTGTCAATTGCATAGTTAATTAACATACATTGTGAATTTTTTGAAATAGGAAACAATGGTTCTGAAACCAAAAAAATTATCTTAAATTTTATTATCCAAGTATTGTTAACCATTAACATTATGACACCCTTTCCTTTAATATTTTTTTGGGAGGGGGAATGTGATGAGGAATGAAGAGGTAATAAAGAAATGAATAAGATTTTATAAGTTTCAAATTAGTGAATATAGTTTTGAATATTGGTTTTTTTTTATCTTTTGCTTAAAATTGTACTGTAAGGTATGTTTCACTCCATTAATGCTTCCAAAAACATCATTTCAATGACTCATTTAGTCTTTCTACATATGTATCTTCTGGATTCTCCCTCCTGTGGTCACCCCAGTAATCTTGCTTGTTCATACCTCCAAGTCAGACTTGCTTTCTTAGCATTCCCTTCAAATTGGTGAAATTGGTCACATTTGGACTTCCCCTCATTTGTGTGCATTTGAATGGCCCAGTGCCCCCAAATGGTTATAGCAGAACCATGTCTAAGCACAGGGCATTCCAGGCATTGTCTTTCACGGCCTCTGTGACTCCCTTCCACATGTGGTCATTACGTGTTACTAACTAATCTATCAACTGATGTTCTTTGAAAACATAAACAAGAATCAAAAGCTAACACACATTGGCTAAATCTATGCTGAACCTTATTTGACACCTTTCATTGGGCAACATTTTAGTACCTCACACTGCGAGTCATTGATTTTTCTGCCAGTCATCCTTTGTCCTGGAATGTTCCCTTTCACCAGGGTTAGGGGAGGGTTAGGACATCATGTGCCAGTTATTGATAGGGTTTCCTTATTGAAATCAATGCATGGAAGTTGCCATATCACATCTGTAGTCCCTCATATCATTATTATTATCACCATTGTCAGTGTTATTGTTATTATGGATATCATGCCAGCCCTTGTGCTTAGTCATATTATCTTATTGAAATTTCAAAATAACTACCTAAGGTACATGTTATTTGCTTCCATACTTCTGAGAATTCAAGTAAAACAAAAAAACAAACAAACAAAAAAGGGATAAAGCTAGAAAATGTGTAGGTAAATAATTAAACCAGATTTATCTGATTTCAAAGTGAATGACTTCAGAAGAAAGACAATGTGAGAAGTATGTGTGGGGGAGTTGAGGGGGATGGAAATTAGGAGAAACAGAGGTAGAAAGACTAGAGAATATCTTCACTTAGGGAGATACGAGAGAACTCCTTATACTTTATGTTTCTCATTTCAAAAGGGATGCCAGGCAAAATTTTGACCAATGCCTGTGTCAGCATCGAGAACCCAAAGATTTCTGTGGAAAACAGGAAGGTGTCACTCATTTCCAGTCATGAATTGTATTTCCCCACCAGCATTTTATTAAATTTTGCTTTTGTTGTACCAAATGCAGTTTTTCTGAAGCGAGGTATGTGCGAGTGAGGCTGAAGGGGAGAACAATCAGGTGAACACGAATGCATGCAGTCGCAACTAGAAATCCACCATCCGACTCCCATGTACCACACCTTGGTGCCTGGGCTCTGCTTCTCTGAACTGAGCACTTGAGTGAAATTTGTGAGTGGTGCCAGGTGTGAATGAGGTAAAGCCTAGGCATAGCAAAGGTTAATGGTTGTTCATGGAAACAACTCAAAATCTAGATTTGCTGTTTCCCTTTATCTTTAAAGTGGGTTGAATTTACAGATAATTAAAGAGTATCTTGGTCGTTTTTCTTTGATATTTTTGTAGCTGGTGGAAGACCGTTCTCCACAAACAAAGAAAGCTGGAAGGAGGATATTGCAAGCTTACTTTCTCTGATGCCCCCAGCGAAGGCTCAACTCTGGACACTTTGGAGCTAAATCCTAGACAGAGTCAACTCTGGAATGAAAGTTCCTCCCAGTGAATTTTGGAAAAGGTAGGACCACACCTTCCAGGCCACCATTCATGAGATAAAAAGTATATCATGAGATGACATAGAAAATGAAATAAAGTCAGGAAAATAAAACTTTAACAGACACTGCATCTTATTTCTGAAATGTTCTAAAATGTGGGCTTCGTGGAAATTGGTGCTTGTGGGAACAACTGCTACATGCATTTGATTCAGGCAGATGTGTTGAGTGTGGACAGGTGTATTGGAGGATGGCAGATAGGGTCGATGAAGGCAGATATATAAAAGCAGTCAGGTGTGTGTAGCCCTGGTCAAGGGCTTGAAAGGAAGAATCGAAAGGTGAAAGTAGATACACAGATAAATGGGGATGGTGACCAAGGTAACCTTATCACTAGACAGAAAAAATTCAGTTATCTGTGGAGTACTAAACCACACAATTCACAAGCCTTGTGAATTTTGATAAAAGAGAAATGTAAAAAGCACTTAAAGAGACTACTTCTTGAGCCTCCCAATATTAGACTATTGCCAAAATAGTAACACTAATCATTGTCTTTTAATGTTTTCATTATAAGATCTTAGATTCCTCTTTTGTACCTCTCCACTAATATTAGTGGTCATTTTTCAATTCATTTATTAAGGGCAACTTATTTTAAGAAATAATATTTTATAACTATTTACAAAATTAAAAATTTAAATTCAACATCATACCCATCTCTTCTATTGAAACAAAAAAACATAAGTTCTAAAAAAAAATACTGTTTGAATCATGTTTTCATTCTTGTCTGTGTCCTTATTTTCTCTTTGCTGGTGAGACTCTGATAAACCCTTCACCACCATAAGTGATGCAGCAAGGAAGAAGAGACAATGATTTACACATACAAGCCCATGCATGAATCGTTCAATGTCTCTCATCACCTCCAAAGCCCGCTTCTAGCGCTGGGAATTGCAGGGAAGGGACAGCATAGAAAACTGACCATTTAGAACCACAGACAACCAGGAACAGCACTTGACAAAATAATTATGTAACACTTTATAAACTAAAAATACTATTTTTAAAAAGCCTATTTCTTGTCCCCCTCTCTCTCTTTCTTCAGTGATGATAACCATGACACAGATTGCCCTGGTGAGACCCAGGAGAAGCTGGAAGGAATTATTTGCTAACTTAAGGAAATGGCTGAGAGAAATATAATTTCCTTTCTTGCACAAGGTGATATAAAAATATACATGAATAAAGATGTATTTTATTGGAATTGAACATTGTAATTCATCGGCGTACAGTATGCATGTGTTGTTATACTGGTAGCAGCACATGTCTATTAAAATATAAAGTTGACATTATCATTCTAGCTTTTGCAGTTCTTTGAAATAAAAAGTCCCAGAATAACATAATTCAGCTCTCAGAAGTGGTATGTGGGAGTTGAGCAGTGGGGATACATAATAGAAGTTGGTGATTTTCAACTGTGGCTTCAGCTTAGAAGAATCTAGAGAGCTATTACAAGTGTCAATGTGGCAAGGATTGAGTCCTACCCCCAGAGACACTCTGGGTACGGCTGGCTGCAGCATCAGCTTCTCTTCCAAGTTCCCCAAGGATTCTAAGAAGCTGTCAGGTAGACTAAACCCTAGAAAAGAGGGACCAAGGAGGTAGAGATGCAGTGGACACCTAGTATTGCTGAAGGAAGTTATTTCCTAGGGCAGAATGAACAGGGTGTGTGAGTGTAAATCCAACAATTATTTCAATTGGTCAACTTATGCTTCCCTGCTCTGGTTCTATGTTAACTGAACATACATCTGATTATAACATGGATTCTCATTGTTGGTCTGATAATGAGTAAGTTCAGGCTGCTCAGGAGGCTTATGCGACATATATATGTCTCATTACCTGTGGATCAATAAAATGGATTTCTAAATTAGATTTTAGTTCTGAGACCCTAAAAATGTTGCATATTAAGGCTCACACCATAAGAATTTCCGTGCAGACTTTCTCTGTGTGCCTATGGCATTGGACTTTTGGAGTTGTCTATTAGAAACACTTATAAATTCTCTGGGCTAAATATTATTTCAGTAGATCCAACAATTTTGGACAACTCTTTTTAGGATTTCATTTTCGTTAACTTTTTGGAAAGAACTGCTGGATGAGAAATAATTTCAAACATTTTGAAAAGAAACTTTTGGATTCAGGTCACTTTGAGTTAATATCTTAGTTTATATTGCCATTCAGGATAAAGTGAAATGGTCATGATTCACAGTAAGTTTTGATGCCATTTGATCTCACACATACTATTTATTTTCTTTGGATGCCTGTTTTCCATAGTACCAAATAAGAGGGTAAAGTCATATATTCATACGAGTATCTCTAGATTTCTGCTAGGTCTAAATTAATGTGCCCCTAGGCAACTAGAGTCTTAAAAAAATAATAAACATGTCATTTTATTACAATTTTAGGGTTACAGAGAAATGGGGACATAGTAAAAACAGTTCACATGTGGTTAACCTATTAGTGTGGTATACTTGCTATCATTAATGAACACATGTTGGTACATTATTGTTAACTAGAGTTAATACTTTATTCAGATTTCTTAAGTTTTTACCTAATGTTCTTCTTCTGTTCCAGGATCTCATTCAAGTCACTATATTACATTTAGTAGTCATGTTTTTTTGTTTGTTTGTTTTTCTTTTTCTTTTTCTTTTTCTTTTTGGCTCCTCTTGGCTGTGACCCTTTCTCAGATTTTGCTTGTTTTTGATGACCTTGATAGTTTTTTTTTTTTTCCTTTTTCTAATTACACTTTTTGGAGTGATATTGTTTAATAAGATCATATAGGTTTCAAATATACATTTCTATGATATGTGATCTGTATATTAATTGCATTGTGTGCCTACCACCCAAAGTCAAATTATCCCAAATTATCTCCTGTCACCATATATTTTGCCCCTTTGCTAGTGTAGAGGAGTACTAGATAGGTGTTTTATAGCTTGTTCCTTAATTTTGTTTGGTGTTTTTCTCATGAATGGGCTAGTGAGTATGAGATAAAGAACACGGGATCAAAGAGATGTTTCCAATGCATCATATCAAGAGAACATTCTATCAGCATGATTTATCATTATTACTGTTGACCTACCTTGATCACCTTGTTAATGTTTGTCAAGTTTATTCACTGTAAAGTTACTCTTCTCTGCCTCTTTGCATCTGGAAGTCACAGTGGGCCACCCCCACTTTAGTAGTGGGGAGTTTATGCTCCACATCCTGGATAGAGGAGTAACTGCATTAATTATTTGGTATTTTTCTGGAAGGGAACTTTGTCTCTTCTCCTTCTTTTATTTGTCATTTATTTATATCAGCTTGGACTCATGGACATTTACTTTATACTTTAAATTATAATCCATTAGTACTTTATTTTGTTGTTTGAAGGATTTCATCTTCGCCTGCTGGGAACTCTTTCCGTAAGCTGCTGGATCCCTTTCACATGTCTTCATTATGGACCGTGTGTGTGTGTGTGTGTGTGTGTGTGTGTGTGTGTGTGTATGTATGTAGCATCTGTCCCTACCATATGCTCCAGGACCATCTTGCATGTTTCCTACCCCAGTTTTTAAAATCAACATTTCTTTAAAAAACCCTAGTTCCATTTTTTGGAGCATGGCATAGAAACCAAAATCTGGGTTCTAGATGTACCTCTTACCACTGCAGCTTCTGGACACACTCAACTGACAGATGGAGAAAATGTATGTTTGTGTGTAATAACCTGTATATTTACACATATCTATAAATATTTCCATGCCCAACCATCTGTATCTAAATTAAGCTAAATATAAATTTATACTGATGTCTCCAGCTATAATCCCTTACAGCATAAATCATTTTATTCTTTTTTATTGGCCTATCTGTAACTTCCCAACCTAAGAGTGAGAAAATTGGCTCTCATTCTTGTTTATGACATAGCAAAAGATACCCCAACTTAGAAGAAATCATTCTTTTTAGGGAGCCATTAGTTTCTTTCATTGGCTAGGGCTATAAGATAAATATTTTTAAAAGAAAATATAATGATTATATTCTATCGATTCCAATTCAGATGGATTATTATAGAATTTTCACTTCTTTGGATATATTCTTTCATTTCTTTCTTCCTACTCTGGAAAGCTTGATTTCTAGTAATTTTCATAAATTATGCATTTGCATTTTTTAATAATATAATAAAACAATTTCAAAATCACTGTAGAACATTGCCATAATTATATTACTAAATGTGCTTTAAAACTAACTTTTAGTTTCTACTGTCCTTCACATATTGACTACTGAGGACGAACAGCCAAAATATTGTGCCTTAAAATCACTTTAATTCACATTTCTATGATCATGTGATCAATTTGATACACAGGTACATTCATCTTCTTTCGTTCACAAATATCAGCAATTGCTTTTTAAATATTATTTTATTTTGCAGTATACCACCCTTAATATAAGAAATAGAGAGTATATTCAGAAAATCTAACTTACCTTCCCAAAATACCTGACTTCTCCATTTTTCATTTTCCTCATAATGACCATTTTATTAATTTGTGATTTATCTTTACTATCTTTCTTTGCAAAAAATAGCAAATTCATATTCCTTCTGTATTACACAACAGCATTATAATAATTTACATCATGTACTATACCTTACTTATTTCACTGAATAAATATTATTGAGTTCACTTCATATCAATGTATAGAGATCTTTGTCATTTATTTTTATGGCTGTTAGTGTTTCTTCATGGTTTGTTCTACAATCTCTGATTGATAAACATTTGCCATTATAAATAGCATTCCAGTGAATAACCTTATGCTTAAGTCATTTTAGGCATAAATCATCTTGTATATTTGGGCAACACTTGGAAACAATCTTTCTTGGTTGAAGGGTAACTGCATATATATGCCTAATTATTGACAAATTATTCCCATAGAGGTGGAATCATTGCCTTCTCACAAGCAATATATGAAAATGCCTCTTTTCCCCAGTAGAGCCAACAAACTATGCTGTTAAACTTTTGAATAATCTGATAGACTTTTGCTAGTCTGGTAATGAAGTAGTATTTCAACATAGTTAAATATACATTTATATAATTATTAGTCAGGTTGATCTTCTTTTCATACATTTAAAATATGCTTTCTATATTTTGCTTATTTTCATTTGGAGAGATTATTCTTTTATGATAGAATTTGAAAATATCATTTACAGTTTGTCCTTTGTATTGTGGCTTTCATTTGAGTGGGAATTGTTTTTCCCAGTCACAATGTTCTTAAAATATTTTTCTATACTGTGTCAATATTGTCTTTTATTATTTTGGATTTTGAGTTTAGCTAGGAAAGTGTTCATCACTCTCAGTTATTAAAAGTTTTCATATATGTTTCATTCTAGGGCATTATGAGTTTAGCTTTTACCTTTAAACCTCAGATTTATTTAGATTTTATTCTGGTATACAACGTTAAGTATGGGTGTGATTTGATCATTTTCTTAATAGCTATTTTTTATAAGTTGAATTATGTCCCCCTAAAAAAAGATGTTGAATTCATAACCATCAGTAGTTCAAAATGTGACCTGACATGCAAATATGGTCTTTACAGAGGTAATCAAGTTTTAAGTGAGGCCTCTAAGGTGGGCCCTAATCCAATACAGCTGGTGCCTTTATAAGAAGGAAATTAGAGCTCAGAGACACAGATGGGGGAAGGCAGTATGAAGAGACCCAAGAGAAAATGGCCACCTAAAACTCAAGGAACACCTGAGGCTGTCAGAAAACAGGAGTGAGGCCTGGAATAGATCCTTCCCTAGAGCCTTCAAAGGAAGCATGGCCTTGCCTACACCCTGATTTTGAACTTTTGGCCTTCAGATCTGTGAGATGAGACAGTTCTCTTATTTTAAGTCTCTTAATTTGTGGCAGCCCTAGGAAACTAGTATGCCCACTGATTTGAGGTATGATCTTTATCATATATTTTCACCTGCAACTTGGGTATACTTCTGAACTTCCTATTCTCTTCCATTTGGGTTATCTTTCCACTCATATAGCCACACCACAACAGTTTAGTTAAAGATGGTTTATGCTACATTTTAAAATTTGCTATAGGTCCTCTCTTCCATTTGTCTCTGTTGCAGTTTTGCTTCATACTCTTACTGTATTTTTCCATATGAAAGTTATTAAAACAAACAATCAAACAAATAACAGTACTGTTCCTCCAAAGAATAGAAGTTGTCATTTTTATCAGGGATGCAACATTTTCTATTTTAATGCCCATTCACACCAGATGCCAACTCACTGCCCAATCCCTATCTACAAAATCTGTATCTCCCTTCTCTAGCCTCCATAGTTGCCTAGATTTCCAAAATGGTTTCAGTTGCTATGGAAATACTTTCTCTACTATGACTGTAAATTCTTTGGATACAACACTTTCTGAAAAGATTTTTCCTACCCTCAGCAGAACTCTTCTGGGCACATAGTTTCAATAATTATATATTGAATGGATTCAAATTGCTCAAATACCAGTTTTAAAGTTATAGGGGAAGATTTGTTATAAATGATCTGTATTGAGTTGTCTAAATAACTCAGGGTGGAATTTAGGTGATACAGTGCAGTGAAGTGAGTGCTGGGTATGCAATCTTAAAACTTTACCTACTACAGGACGTTAATAAACAAAACAAACAAACAAGTAAAATAGAACCAGAGGCATTGAAACAAGGAACAGACTGACGTGACTAAGGAAGTGAGAGGAGGGGGAGGAAGGGGCAAAGAAGGGGAAGAGTTTAGTCAAGGAACTAATATAAATGGCCCATGAACATGGACAACAAAGTAGGGATTGACTGTGGGATGGGGAATGCAGTAGGTGAGGCAGGGAAGATCAATGGGGGGGGAAAGGGGATAATTGTAACACAATAAATTTAAAAACCTGAGTTCTAATAATCTATATGATTATAAAATACAATGATATAATATATATTACTTACATAAAATATTTATATATACTATTATAGCCAATATAATTATATATTACATATTTAAATATTACAAAACATATACATTATACATAATTGTATGCAATATAACTTTATTCATTATAAATACTTTTATGTACCATACAATTATATATACATTGTAATGCTATATTATGCATTATATATACTACATATATGCATATATGATAGATAACAACTTTGAAACCAGCTTCTGGGCTTCCTATATTTTAGAAACCAGGATCAGAAAGCCTCCCCCACCAGATTATCATGAAAGCAAGGTGACCCCCATTTCCTGCCGGACCTCTAACCATGCCCATGTCCCTTTCTCTTTCTTACCATTTTCCCCTCCCACACTCAGCTCCAATCACATTGACTCTCTTTGTTTTTCCTTGAAGGTGAAGGTCATTCCTGCCTTATGTTCTGGGCACTTGGTCTTCCATTGTTAGAACTGTCCTTATGTCTTGACGCAACTTGCCATGTGATTTCCTTAAGTTGAGGTGTCAATGCATTCGATCACATGACCTTCCCTGATCCTCTTTGTATGTAATAGCCTGTTTTCTTGGTCATTCTTAACCTGCTTTATGTTTCTTCGTAGTACTTATTTGTATCTGAGATTCTATTGCATGCTATTATTTTACTTGTTTTCTTTTTCACTGAGACCTAATTTCCCTCAGGAGAAAGATGCTGTTTCTTCACTTCAATATCTTCAGGCTTATAACAATGTCTTAAGTGCTTAATAAATATTTGTTGAGTGGATAAACAAATAAACTGATACAACATAGTTTGTGTAAAATCCTTGGCACATAATTGTTGTTTAAAAGATAGTACCTTCTTTTTTCATTTTTACTAAAAAATTGATTTATTGTTATGGTAACACTAAACACACATGTAAACTAAACCTTATTTCTGCTCTAGAGTCTATATGCCTGACTTCTGGTTGATAAAGATCTAAATAATCTGATTTCATTTGCTAAGCTGCATGTTCTCTGTGTTATTTTTCCTTGGGCCAGGCCCTTCTACACTTGACCAGAAGCCGCAGCATTTTTTAATGTCCCTACTCTGTTATTAATCATGCTGATTTCTTGGGTTCTGGATATGCTCATGTGTCCAATTATATCTGGGATGTTTGCTTTCCCCATGCCAGCAGAAAGGACATCTCTGCATTTGCTTTCACAGATGGATCTCCCACCCGTAACCGTGTCTCTCTTGGTAGTTATCATTTTGCCCATCAGGACTTAATGGCGCTCTCGGCTGAAATCAAAGATATTCAGGCCCGTTTGACTTCCTCATTCTTCAAATGGAAAGGTCCTGGCATCACTGATTTTCTTTCAGATTTTGCAGAGCAATAGTCTAAGATTGAGGTAGGGAATTGCCTGTTCTACTGGAAGTTTAGAAAAATGTGCAATTTGGGATAGTTTCTGACCAAGCTCGACATATCTCTGCACTGTCAAGGCCCCAGGACCAGGAATAGGCATGGAACTCAGGCTCGACAGTCATGCCCCTCTGACAAACAAGATGAGAGGGTCTAATCACCAATAGGGACATTTAAAGTATTGAGGAACAAGGCAAGCACCAAATGACAGAAAGAAACTAACATTCACTGGGTATGTATTGTGGACACAGCACAATGTTGAGATAGGCCTGAAGCCCTTAAGTAGCACTGGGAGGGATGGAACAATAAATGTCTAGCAGCTGTAACACAATGTGTTGTCAGAACTATCCTAATGCTTCACCTGTTAAAGTCTGCTGTGGACTGAATGTTTGTGTCCCCTGGCCCCCCCTCACCCCCAATTCCTAAGTTGAAATGCATATCTGAAAGTGATAGCATTGAGATGTGGAGCCTTAGCAGGTATTGGGTCATGAGAACAAAGCTCGCATGAATGAGAGTCACGCCCTGATAGAAGCAGGCCATCCCACCATGTGATGTTAGAGTAAGAAGACAGCTGCCTATGAGCCAGGAAGCCTGCTCTCACCAGATAGCGATCTCCCGGAACCTTGATCTTAGACACACCAACCTCTAGAACTGAGAGAAATAAATGTTTGTTATTTAAAGGCCACCTAGCTTATGGTATTTTGGGTCAAGTAACCTGAGGGGACTAAGACCAGCCCTTCCTTTTTTTGACTCTGCCTAGAACAGTGGTATCTAAACTTTAGACATCTTTGTATACTATCCTTACTACTTTGGTCATAGCTGAGTACCACCTTACCACTATTTATTTAGTTTTTCCTAAAATAAACTCATTTTCTCAAAATTATATCAATTTATTATAAAATAAAATGGCATATTATTTCTCTGGTCATAGACAGTAACTACTGATGAAAAATTGTTGTTGTATCACCTAAAATTGCATCCTATGTTACCAGTGGCCTGAGACATTACCTTCCTTTGAGAAAGACTGAAGTCAAATCTTTGACTTTAAATCCAGATCGTTGGAATGATACATTTGGGCTCTTACTCCTTGCTTGACTTTATTATGATCCTGGATCACCCACTTGGTCTGAGTCCCAAATTGTTTCTCTCCCCTTGTAATTGCCTTCAATTACTGTCTCTGCAAAAGCTACATCATGTTCCCCCAGTCCCTGATCCGGGTTTCATCATCATCTGTTCCTTCTTGAGGATTTAATGTTTTGTCCAAAGCTAAACACCTCTAGGTCTTCCCAGTTGGAGCATGAAAGCTACAAGGGGTGGGAGTGCAATCATTTAAAAATGTCAACCATGAACCAAATATAGTTCTAGATACTTTGTAAATCTGAACTTATTTGTTATTTTGAAACCAATTATGATAATCCCCATTTTATAGGTAAGTAAAATGTGCTAAAGAGAGTGTTGAAATTGTGCAAAGGTAATGCATGGGTAAAGCTGAGTGCAAACCAAGTTACGTCTGACAATCAAATATGTAGTTCTTCCAATAAAATCCTAAAGAAGAGAGTCCATTGGCATTGTAAAGATATGATGTGCAGGGTTGATAATCCCTCTTACACTGACAAAAACTCAATCACTTTTGTGATTCAAATAGCCACAAAATATATATATTTCTGAGTCAAGTTGCACTTAAAGTATGAAAAGACTGTTTTCAAAGAGCCATTTAATGTTCAAGTGCCTTTAAATAGGATCAGGTGACTCAAGGTGGCTAGCTGAGAAGATCTATTTCTTGTTTCAGTCTTAAATGTGCTGAAATGATATCCAATTCATAATGCTACCATTGATATGCCCAGAGGGTAGAATCCTGTGACTACTTAATCTCAGGTTCCCTCAGAGCAGAGGACTGCATAATCTTTCATTGTGTGAGGGCACCATCATTCATTTGAGCACTTCTCTCTTTTTGGATATTTAGGTTGATTTCATTTCTTTGCTTATATGAATAATTGTATTACTATTAGGTTCAGGTCCAATTTGATATGCATGAAGAACATTTCATTGTTAAATAGATTTTTATTGTAGTTTGTGAGTTTAAAAATGAGTATGTATGCATAATAGATGTTATATTTTTGTTAAATTTTTTTCAGTTTGTATATATTCTGCATGTGTCTATTTGTATGGTTGCCTTTTCCTCCTTGACTTGCAAGTTCCATGAAGACAGAGCTTTCTTTATGCTATACAACACTGTATTTATTCTCCGAGGCCAGAATAGTACCAGCCACAAAAATAGGCAAGACTAAACAAGAAAGGTCCCCTAATACATTCTATAGGAATCATGTCAATGAAGTTAATAAGAATTTTCCTTACAATGAAAATATTACACAAGCTTGCACAAAATTTCAATTTCAAGTACATTTCCTCTGGTCAGGCAGATCATCCTGAGACCAGACCATGTGATTTTTAGGTATCACATAAATCTTACATAGCAGATGTGGGTCAGAATATCTACTTTCTCACTGTAAACTTTTAACTAAACTGTAGAAAAACACAGATGTTCGACATTCCTCCTTGGGGCCTTTACCTTTTACATGACAAAATTCTATACAGAAATGAGGAACGGGCAAATGAATTAGTATTTGTTTGAAAACAAGAAAAGTCTAAATTGCAGAAAGAATTTATGAGAACAAAGGAGAGACAACTTAATAATGAGGAAGTGTTATATAGGTCAACCTTTTACAAAAAAGGAAGGAACATATAATGTTTGCATTGTGATAGAATTGCTAACATTTTCAAGTTGGAAAGGTTTACTAAATAACCTAATTTAAATTCTTAAGACACATGAATGAACCCTCTTCTGCACAAATAATAAATTCAACAAAACTTTTACCCTCAGAGCAAATCTGCTTAGTTACAAAGTGGCTTTCTTCTAGCTTTTACCATAGGTCAGACACCCTGTTCAACACTTACTTAACTCAGTTAATTCTTCAAAGTAGTTATTGTTATCCCACTTGAGAGATTTGAAACCTGAGACAAAAAAAGTTTAAATGATGTGTTCCAAGACAGATAGCTCCTAAGAACCAGAATCAGGTTCAACTGTATCCTTAACCAGTAAACATAATTCTGCAAGCCAAGGACTCTAATTCTTCAACATATTCATGTCTGGTTTCTTGCTTTGAAATAATAGTTAACAATTTTTAGTGTTAAATATGTCCTGGGTGCTGATCTAAGTGATTGTTACACATACTAACTCACTTAAGCTTCAAAATAGTTTTCTATGGGTCACATTATTATGATCATTTCCATTTTGCGTATAAAGAACCAAAATAAACTGAGGTTTGTTGTGGACCCCCAACCCGCAAAGATCCGCTGGTGCTGCAGATGAAACAAATACTTCCCAGGCAGCTCGTGCTATGAAGGAGAAGGCCGGTTAGTGGCTTGAAGATAAAAGCCTCAATTGCCTTTCTCCAAAGTCTTTTATTGACTACAGATAGCTTAAGAGCATGTAGTATGTAATTCTCATCAGTCGATGTTAAACAGTGCTAATTATAGAAAACAGGTATTATTCAAGAATAACAATTGAAGGAACACTGAAATCTTCCTCAGGTCAGGCTGTGTTCATTTAAAGCCAAAATTAAAACTTTCGCTGCTGGTACAATAGAAATATCAAGTGAGGTAAAAAGAAGAGGGCAATTTCCAAAGGTCATATGGAGTGTTCTTATGGGCAGATTCCCACCGGGGCCCCCTGGCTACAGCATCAAGGCCTGTATGCGCCCAGCTTTCCCAGCTTTCCTGTCAGGTCTTAGAGGCTTGGCCTGGCCTGTCCAGGGCTCCATGCACCAACACCTCCCCAGGGGGACCCCAAAAGAGTTCATGTAAATGGATCTAAGTTACATGTATATAAAAGGTAACACTGGACTTTGAGCAAGGCACAAAGGGGCTGAAACTTGACTCTTATCCCCTTCATAGCCTCTGCTTTTCTCTCTCCCTCCTAATCCTTTTCACTTTGACACTATTCCTCCTCCTCCCCATAGCACCCTCTCTCTTCCTCTTCAATTAAGATTATACCCACATTTTATCTCTCAACCTTTTCATTTTGCCTAAAACACAAAGACATATTAAGGGGTGAGGCCCATGTTTTTCATCATGGCAATAAAATTGAAGGTTTGGAGTCTTTCATTTGCATGACTCCATTTCAAAACCTTTTATATTTTTGTGCTTAAACTTAAACTTTACTTCTTAAAGATGGAATTTTAGCACCCCCCCAAACCTCTGAACATATTTTGCTCATTGACAAAAATTATGTTGCTCATTGACTTGTCAAAACAAAAATGTCAGTGATGTATTTTTCCAAAACCTGATTCTGGCTCTGATTAGAATAAAATCAAGCTAATTTATAAAAATGTGTACTTGCAGGTTTTTCTTCATCATAGTTATGCTTATGATGGAAAAAAGAAACTATAATCTAAGTAAAATGTTGATAAAATAACAAATGGCTATGTAGTTCTTCATCAATAGGCAATGCATTAAAGAAATCATTGCATAGTTATACAAGATAATTTTACAGAATCATCACAGCAAAATAAATCTCTATTAATTGACATGGAAGTATGACCATCATATTGTTAAATGAAATAGTAAGTGTCAATATAGATAGCATTGGCTGTATGATTTATTTATATAGAAAATTCTCTATATTTACTTATAGTTCTTTCTATTTCTAGGTTTACTTCTGGTTAGATCCATATCCAGTCTACACTTATAGGCTCCTTTGCATGGTTACTTGGAAGAATGTTCTTCAAAATGGTAACATTATTTATTTCTGGGTCAGTAAAATTTGGGGTGATGTAAATTTTTTTCTTGTTCATAATTGTATGCACTGCATGCATTTTCACCTTGAAAATGTTTTGCTCATTGGCAAAAATTATGTTGTTTTTGAAGAGAAAATATATAACACAGATATGGATAAAAATGTTACCAAATACTATGTCTGTAAACTATAGTGTGAAATAATATACAGCATAGAGTTAGTAATATCTGTGTAGTAGGATTGTAGTCATGACTTTAAAAACATTTTCTTATTTTTCTGCATTTTTCAGTTTTTTCTCAATGCCATGTTATGCTGACATAATGAGCAGTAACACTGATGTATCAAACAAAAATGTTAGTGATTATATTCCATGTATTAAGTAATCATTGTTGATCTGAAAATTCATTAAATACATATTTGATATGTTCCCTCAAACATAATTTTAATATTGCTTCTGTTGTTATATGTGCTTCTCAAAATCCACCTGTCCCCATAGCTGACCTCTCTCTCTTTGATCTTCATCCTTATCATCAATGTCTGCATCTTTGAAATTTCCTTCTTCATTCTGCATTTCTTCTGAAGATTTTAGGGTTTAAAACTCATCATCACTAATTCTATAGTGTTAATTCTGCTTTTTATTGCTTTTATTCAGATTCTTATTCTATTATTGCATTTTTAATCTCTTATCATCTTTGTCAAGTCAAAGTCCTGTTTTTATTTCTACCTGCCTCTCAGCCAACTCCCTTCTTATCTCAACTTATTTTCATATAATCTCATCTTTCATCTCTTTATTCAGAGACTGTAGTTTTCACTTCTATTTAGATTACAAAGCAGACAATTTCTGCAACTTCTGTTTCCTTCAGTGACTTTTAAACTGTTCTTTTTCTGCAGCTTGATTGCTTTTTCCTCTTTTAAGTGTGCGAAATCTTTTCCCTGGAGCCAGTTATTTTTCTGTTTTCAATGTTGTCATTTTTTACACAGAGGGGTATCTATCTGTTGATGGTTGATGAAGGACTATATCATTCCCTCCCACTCAGCCCTGGATTACTGTTAAAATCCTCTGCTCAGATCTTAAACAAGAAGATTGATTGATAGTTGTGGCTCAGTGTCACATTTATGGTGTCTAGCCATGATTTACTTAACGGTGTTGGTCTTAGGAGGGACTCTCCATTGTTCATGTATTGTTGACTTGCTTTAAGGAACAGTATACTGGAGTGATAAGTATTTCAGTTATGCACATTAATGGCGGTTTCAAATTCTGGCTCTACCAATTTTTTATGGTTTTCGTTTTTTTATATATTGATATTTTTAGAGAGAAACATTGGTTTTTGTTCTACTTATTTATGCCTTCATTGTTTGATTCTTGTATGTGCTCTGACCAGAGATTGAACCCGCAACTTTGGCATATTGGGATGACTCTCTAGTCACCTGAGCTATCTGGCCAGGGCTTGGGTTTATCGATTATTGAAAGAGTCATTTAACTTCTTCATGACAAATTTTATCTGTGAAATGGACACTATAATAGCACATACCTCACTGTGTCTTACAAGGATTGTTGCTGATATCAGACATACATTGGACTGAAGTACTCCAAACATATCAACTCACAGAATCTTCCCACCTATTTTTGTTCTCATGATACAGGTAAAGAAATTGAGGCAACAATATCTTAAGTAATTTGCCCAGGTGTCATAGCTTTTAATATATAGAACTAATATTAGAATCTAGGTATTAGAATGGTTTCCAGTGAATGATTTTTATTTAACATCTGATAAATGTTTACTATTATTGTTACCAGAAGGGATATTTATTTATGGATAATTGAAAGCAGCAAGTAGTTCTTCCCTTTCCTGAAACAAGAAAGGCAAAGTTCAGTGTTTTACATATATGCCCTCCCCTTTTCTCATTGTATTTTAAAATGAAAATTTACCACAACTTAACTCCTCTTCCTTGGAGTACACAGAATTGCTAAAAATTGTAATCCTTGACAATATTTAGCAGAATCCCAAATATAGGGAGGGCAGAATGTATATTTGTACATGTGTGTGTAATCCTCTTTATCTACATATATACTATACATACACAACTACTTCAGACTCCATGTTCATTCACTGGCCTGTGTGATATAGCTGTGGCTATTGCCTATTGTCTTTTTTTTTTTTTTTTTTTTTTTTTTGAGCTGAGGCATAGGAAACTGTGTTGATGTGCCTCTGCATTGTCCTTCATGTTGGCAGTTCTGAGCTCCTGCAACTGACAAGGTATGTGTTAATGTCACCTGACAATTGTGTTTATCTTTTCCACTCCATGAATATTATAATTAGAGGAAATTCCTCTAAGGTTCTGCCAGTAGATTAGTTGTCAATCTTAGTTTCTTGGCTTACTGTGCACTCTCTCTTTCTGAATTTTCCTAGATATTTCATCATAAAAATCACAAAATCTATGATGGGAAATGCTATTCAGTAATGTTGTTAAGTTGCTCTCTCCTCAGTTTTAACCTTACTTCCCAACTGTGTATGAGAGTGCACATACACACATACACACACACCCTCATGCACACACAAAGAACTTGAACATATGTTAATGACAATGATATTATAACAACAAACAAAGTAATGTTAACATTATACAAGAGAAAAACAGAGTAATTTTCTTCTTGCTCTGTGCCCCTTCCTCTATAATGGCAGGAGGTACTAAGTCAAAACTGATGTAGATTAGCAGGTATGACGGTTCATGAATTTCAGCAAATTTCCCTTCATTACCAAAATTGCCAGAAAAAAAGTAAGATATGAGGCTATTTGCATAGAGTGAGAGACATAAAATTGGGCTCGAGCTATGAGAGACCTGGCAAAAATTTGTAAAAGCTACTGTTTCCACTCGAAATGAGCTAATGTTTTATTAGGATATGGATCATGCAATGTAACAAAGATGAAAATAGTGGTGGCTTAAATAAGAAAAAAAAAAAAAATCCCCTTCATGGAACAATCTCAGCATAAGCAACATAGACTGATTTAGTGACTCCATAGTCTTGGGGAACTATGCTCTTTTGTTTGGCTGCTCTGTGTTTTGTCCTAACCTACATCATCAGAGATTACTTCCCACCATGTCCAGGCAAGAGAAGGGAGGACAAAGGGCAGAAGGAGAGGTCTTCTCTGTCTTTAAGGCCACTCACAGGAAGTTGAACACATCACTCCATATTTCATTACAGAAAGTTCAGCATGGTCATATCCAGCTGCAGAGGATGCTGGGAACTGTAGTCTTCAGCTGGGCAGCCATATGCACAATTAAAACTTAGTGGTTTCCTTATTAAAGTAGGAAGGCAAGCTTGCAAATTGGAGTCAAAAGCATCATTCTATGCCACAGTTAATAAGAGCCATATATTTATGAGTCCCAGCAAGTTGTTAAGCGAACCAAGTTTGCCTTTGTAAGTTTTTGTCTTCCTTTCCTTTTGCCCTTATACTCCAGTGTTTTTATGATTTTCCTCAATGTTTAGTGACTTTTACTGCTATGTAGGGCAAGGAAACTATATATATATATATTCCAGCTTCCCATCTATGCTATACTTTCAGGTGGCCACATTACCTCTGCTTGGACATTTCCAAGCAAAAACTCAGGACTTCATTGGCTTGTAGGATAATTCTAATATTTAGAAGTTTTTTCAAGTAACTTGATTATGTTATTATAAAAACATGGCACATAAAGTCCATTGCATGTTCAATAGTCACTCCCTGATTCTTTGCAACCAACAAACTCCAATCTGTTCGGGTAGTACCCAGAGTTATTTGATTGCTTAGTATTTAGACTTTTGCCCCAGAATTCATCATGATGATATAATTTAGTCATCATAATATTTAGTTAGTTGCCAAATTCTGGACAATGAGAGCAGAAGATAAGGACTGATGACTTAAGATTTTTTTCTCAAAATAATTTTAAAAAGCACATATCATACTATCAATATTGGTTTTAAAATGCAGAATATCTTTAAAATAGTGGAGAAAGCAGGGGTAACCAGCTACGTATATTGATGGTTTACAGTTAGCCATTTGAATTGACTGTATTAATTAGAATTAGAACTTGAAACTCAGCTAGAAGCAGATACTGAAGAACCAGTACGTGGAGACAGGGCATACACTGAGCTAGCTGTACTGAAGAAACAAAACCTGGACCTAATTGCACAGTGGTTCTGAAGGAAGTGGAAAGGGTTAGGAGGACCAGGCAGTTGATGCAGAGAAGACATGACAGAGCTAGGCAGGGAAATAAGAGCTCATCTAATAGAAAGATTTGGGTAGTAGGTAGATAATTCTTGCTGGGTGACTCACAAAGTGAATGAAAGAGTCAAGCCATTTGGTTTGTGACATTCAAAAGTAAGATTATAGCCTTTCAGAGGTGTTTTAAGGGAAAGAAAGAACAACCAGTAAATCTGAGGAGGCAAACTTAATAGATAAAATCTACTAAAGGAATGCAGGTATAACAAGGACCTAACTTGGAGGATTGAAATGCTAAGAAAGAGCATTTATGTATTGGGAAATACCGGCATGGGAGCATCACCCCCTAACTAGTCACCTCCACCCATTGATTCCAGTGCCCCTGTGTCTTGATACACGACTCTATTTACCTTCGCTGCTACCTTCTAGGTTTAGGGCGTTCACCTAACTCTCAGCATTCTCTAGGCATGTTGCCTGTAATAGTATTTAACTCTTTGTTTTGGGTTTTTGGTTTGTCTGCTTTTTCTTTTGCACCTTGCAATTCAATCCCTAGCTTGAACATAGCCCTGGGTAGCTGGCACTTTGACTTGGTTTGCCTCAAACCCAGTCTGGGTGGGATTTGATAAAGGGTCAGGCAGATGGTGGTTCTCAAGTGTGGTGGTCCTTGCTGTGTCGCTTTTCCCAGATTGGGAATGATATATAAAAAGTTACTGTCTGAGGTAGAAAGGTAGGGAAGGTTCTTTCATGTAGAAAGTGATGTTCTTTGCTTGAATGATGGGAAATAATGAGGTAAAGGCAGTTTGCTAACCAGGGTTAGAACCAATGACCTCCAACTGACCCTGGTAACACATCAAGGGGTAGTGGTAGCTTGGATGAGATCCTACCCTTGGCTGGTCATTTTTGGCAATAGAGAGAGTGAAATGTTTTCTTTCCCTTAATATATCAGTTGAGACAATACCAGAGGCCTGATACTACACTTGGCAGCTTGTTGTATCAGCCTGTCTTGTTCTACATGTCAAACAAGTTTGAAACTGTCACCAGCATCCTGACCAATTCACCCTGCCTTGTATTTCTTGGCCCCAGACATCTAGAGAGTTGAGGCCCTGCCATCAGATCTCAAATTTTCATTCCCTTTAAGTTCTAGCAATGCATGTCCTTGGTTCAAAAGAAAAGATATTGTATATATGATCATCCCATTTCTGAACTCCCAATTCTCAGTTGCATTTCATTTTCTCCTTCAAAAATGTTTAGGTGCTCTGCTGGTGATGGTCTTTGTGCTCTGATCTGGACTTTTTACTATGTTATCAGGCTTAACTCCCTCATCCTCTCTCTATGTCCCTCTTGACATTAATAAGCTAGCTAGTCCTGTTCTTTTCCCTAGTATTCTCAATTTCTCTTTTATTCTTTCCATCTCTCACCTTCTATCCCTCATATGTATGTGCTTTCATTCTCTAAAACTTCTTATATATCTTATACGTCACCCCTCCCCATGGTGGCAAGAAAGAGATAGATAAACTATTGCAAGCTCCCTTTCCAAGATTCATAATTACATTTAAACAAAAAATATATATTGATTGCTAAGGTTGTAGTGATACAGTGTTCAAAAAGACAGTTTCTTCCCCCAGAAAAGCTCATAGTTCTATGCAATAAAAGCAGAGATGTATAAAAAAATAGTTGCAATACAGCAGGGTAAATACTATAGAAGAGGTATACCTAAAACTCTAAGAATATTAATGATAGGTCAATATATTCTGTCTATAAAGTAAAACAGAGCTATATACAACACTGAAATCAACAATTAATTTCTTTCTTCTTATATACTCAAGAAACTTATTAAAAAGTATAGAATGCTAGAAGTAAGAGTAGTAGTTGTTTTATCTGTGAGGAAATAGACATTGAAAGGCTGAGTGAACTGCCCTAAATCATTGAGTATGTTAAACAATGCTGGGGTTTTATTTATCAGTCAGGAAAATTAACATTAGCAGCTGCAATAGAAAGTCTCATAATTTCACTAGCTTAATACAGCAAAAGGTGCTTCCTTCTCCTTCATTTAGAACTGATGGATATGTCATTTGCAACACGTATCCTCCAAAATCGTTCTAACAGGGAAAGAAAGGGGTAAAGAAAACATCTTAGCCTTTACTATTATTGGGCTTTTCTTTCCTAAAAGAGAAAGATATTACTTTCTCTCAAGATTCATTGGCATACACAAGCCTTATTGCTTCAATAAAAGAAATCCATGAGAATAAATGAGATTATGTGACCCAAACTATCTTTGCCATACCTGACCTCCCTTGGGAATCCTATCTCTCCTATCAATAGGTATTCTTCAATGCATGCTGGTGGTCATGAAGCACATAGTATGTTTGATTCAGCTAAATGGATGGATGGATGGATGGATAGATGGATGAATAGACAGATGTGAGACACCTTCTACCTCATTGCCCTCATTATTTTTTTAGTTGATCTTCTTAGCTACACTAATGTTTATTTTTTAACCCTATTTTTTAGCTTAGTTGACCCTCATGTTCTTTAGGTGAAGGGTACAAACATCCTTTTGTCTAACAGAATTCAAGAGAACTTTGATAACGTGGCATAGGACATTATTGTGTTAATCATTTTGTGAATAGTATTGCAGAATAAAATACCTGGCATAGTAAATAATAGCATTAGATTGTCATTGAAAGAAAAGGTCAATATTATATCTGCTTGCTGATAGATGAGAGTAATATACTCTTGCTATTAATAATAGTAATTAGACTCTATTGCTTTAGCTGATCCTTAGGTCCCATTTATAGGAACAGTTTAATGTTCTTCTTGAGCATGACTTGGCATATTTTAGTCCATTGTTGCAAGCATTGAAAATCAGTGCCAGGATCTTCTTATCATTTTATTAGCTTTTTGGCACTTCGATTTTGTATTTGTATTGGGCTTACTTTTCTACTGCTGAAACAGCAGGGATTTTTATACGAAAAGTAAAAGACCATTCTTAACAGCATTTTCTATTGGGGGTGTAACTATAGATCTTTGTATATTTTGCACCACTTAGCACAGCCACTGTTGCAAATTAAGAGGCCAGGCATCCCTGTCAGGACAATTAATACGTGCAGTGGAAAACTCTTCTTAGCCTTGAGGGTAAAAGCTTCTAAATTGAGGTTGTCATACTGAGAAACCTTTTTGGTGTGGGATCAGGGACAGGGGAGAGAGAAATGGAGTGCTGGGTGTTTGGTGGGCAGACACCCAGCACTCCATTATAATTTCTGTTATACTTTCTCTGTCCAGATCACCTTCGTGTACTATGCAAAAGGTCTGCAGAGGTATAAAAACGTGCCAGGACAGACAAGCCTTGTTTAAAGACTAAACAGATGGAGGGTACATTTAGGAGTTCCCTCATTAAAATGAATCTTTCTCTGCCTTGAATTTTCAGTAAAATTTCCAATTTTGGATTAAGGCATGAACAGCTTCTATTAAAAAGGCACCATTGTTACCTAGCAGGGGTAAAGCATTTACTCTTTATCATTAATGTCTTACTGTGAATAATTAAAATGAGGTTTCTTTCCTTAGCTAAGCCTTAAGAAATAATAGTGGTGATGTTTAAAAACTGAAAATGTCTGGCATGCTAGAGTTTATAATGCCAACTGAGTTATTCACTCATGTGTTTCTTTTAATGATTTTGTGAGATAAGATAAGCAGAGGAGAGGGTTATTTTCATTTAACTGATGAAGAATCCGAGGCTCTGATCGGTGAATCAATGGCCTGTTCAAGGACATCCTACAGGGCTGGATCTTACAATAGACTGAGTCAGAGGTGAAGAGAAGAGAGGGAAGGAAGAAATGGAGACAGCATGTAGAAGCGTCTTGTTGGACCAATAAGGAGCATGCTGAATGGCCAAGACAGGGGTGAGGGTTTGGAAAATCTTGTAAAGCTTCATGTTAGAAAGAGGCTACTAACACCAGTTATGTTATTTACCTTTTCTTTAGCATCTACTGCTTGCTAACCCCCTGACTAGACTATTTTAAATACCGTTTGATCTTATCCTCTTTATAACCCTGCAAGGGAGATTATATTCCAGATTTGCAGATGAGGAAATAGGGGTTTAGAAAATCTTAAAGTCTTGCTCAAGTATTTTTAGTGACAAGTGGCAAACTAGGTTCCTATTTCCGAGCCCCACATTTGTTCACAGTCATATGCTACCAGGCAATAGAGCAGACCAAGAAAAGGTCAGGGCAGGGCCTTGAAAACAAATTTCCCTTTCTTCACATCTGTCTCAGGCTTGGCTTCTCTGCCCTTCACCTTTCCACTAAATCCATAATCCTGCAAAGAACAGAAATTGGATTGCACCCTGTCCAAAGAGAGGGTTTCAAAATTTCTACCTGGATATTCTTTTTCAGCTTTCAAAGTTTCTCATTCTCCCTTCAGATCCATCATGTGGAGTGTTTCCCATGTTTCTTCCAGTAACTTTCTTATTATCGTTAATGTAAAACAATGATTTTCTTTTTTTAACAAGGCAGTTTTTCCTCCCCTGTTGAGTGATCTGGTTGCCATCCATTTTTCTCCTGGGTCAAAAATTAACCCCATTACCTTTTGGTGCCAGATTCTTTTCTCATCAGATATATTTTTTTCCCAAACAAGAAGCCATTCAGGGCAAAGAGTGAGTGATATAATAGACGGAATGAATGCAGGAAGCTTAACTTTCTTTAGCAGTTGTGAGCACAGTTGCTATAAACTGAAATTACTCTCTCCTTGACTGAAAGGTGGCCACCTCTTGGGTGAAATGTGGCAGCTGCTTAACTGTGTAATTAATAAAACATGATCCTCTACTAAAGAGCAAGCAATGATGAGCGGAAGTACTTCATTGACAAGGCAGAGACACTGGCTCAGTGGGTTCAGAGGTGCTCTTTTGGTGTTCATGTCCCTGTTGAGCAACCTTGAGCAGGCTGCTTAATTTCTCCATTACTCGGTCTCCTCATCTGTAAAATGGGGATAATAACACTTACCTAGAGCACAGAGGCATTGTCTGAATTAATTAACTCAGGCAACATCCTCAGAGATGCTTGGATAAATGGTGCCATGCAACTGCAAATGATTAGTATCCTTATTATTCTGACACTTGCCCATAAGGCCCATCAATCAAATCTGGTTCGAGCTGAACTGGGCAGAGCGATGGATTCTGCCTCTGCATTCGATGGCAGTTTGCCCTGAAGATAAAGTCTGTCGCACACAATGTCTCCCCAGAGAAAGCTTAAGATGGTAGCAATATTGATGCAGGTGATCCTCCTGCCAGGATGTACGGAGGCCGTTTAACTAGAGCTAATTACAGCCAGCAATATTGCCAGAGCCAAGAACTCACCTCTGATGATGATGGGCTGTCCGGAGGAACTATTTCTGAACAAGAGGATCAGGCTGAATTTTCTGCATCATCAGTATGGGAAGAAAACTTGCGTGCGATCGTGTTCTAGAGGGGAGGAGAAACAGAGAGAATTGTAATCTTTGCAAATTGCTCTTTGTGATGTTCATCATTTATTTGTTGTTTTTTTTTGGGGGGGGATTGTTGCACAAATGTTAGGATAGAAATGAAGGGGTGGAGAGAGCAGCAAGCAAGACAGACAAGATGGTATTCCCACTCTCACAGGAGCTTTCCATCTAAGACAGAGCATGGTGGAGGTGTCCAGGGAAAATACAGAGAGTAGAGGAAGAGCTTTGAAAAGCTGCTTGGCAATGATGAGTGTAAGTCTTGGGGGTGGTGTGGTCGATGTTATTAATCATAACATCTGAAGCTACAAATGTGTGTGATATATGAATGAGAATGTCCTCATTTCCATGACTACCACGTTAGTGCAAATTATTGTCATTTCTCCAGTGGACTACTTTGACAACCTTCCAGTTGGGTGTCCCCTGTTTCAACCCTTGCTCTTCTGTAGTCTATTCAGCACACACCCGACCCCTTCAAGCAAGTTTCTCTTTTGTAGAAGTCTTGCAAGATTTCCTTCCCCATGCACTTGAAATCAAATTCAAACTCTTGCCATTGCTTTCTGTTTTTTATTGCCCATCTCTAACCTCATCTAATTCTAAAATCCAGCTGTTCCCTAAGCTTTATCCATGATACTTTCCTTTCAGTACCCTGAAAGCCAAGGCTTTTTCCTACCCCAGGGCCTTTGCATCTGTCCTTCCTGCCTAGAATGTTTTTCCCTAGGAGACTTTCACTGGGCAGACTTCAATCTTTAAAGTGTTTCAATTTAAATGTCACATATTCAGAAGGCCTTACCTAGATCAGCATCTCCTTCTACATTGTCAATATCCTGTGCATTGCTGCTCCTTTTCATAGTATTTTTATTGCCTGTAATTCATTCATTCATTCATTCACTTGCTAACTGGTTTTGTCTCCTGCAAAAGGCACTTCTCAGAGGGAAAGAACTTTCCCTCATCGCTCATTTATCAGCATTCAACACAATGCCGGGCACAAACAAATACTGGATTTCTGAATGGTGTTGAATAACAGCTACCGTTTTTAAGCATCTATTATATGCCAGGCACTGTACTATATACTTTATATATAAATCTAAGTTTTCTATGCAACAACCTTGAGAGATTGGTATCACTGAGCTGAAGTTTTCAAAAATTAAATTGAGGGTTAGGAACATTGAGTCTTGCTAATGATCACAGCCTGAATTTAGGGGAGCATTATTTCAATGACTCCCTGGCTCCAAAGTCAGGTCTGATTCCATTGTCCCCTGATTTGGGGAACTGGATGAGCAATCCAACTGCAAGAATCAATCATAAATCCACTCTCAAGGGCATTGAATTCTAATTGGCTTGAAAGGCACTTTTAGGGAATTGAATCTAAGAGAAAGACCCAAATTGTAAGCACCTTTGTGAAGTACTGAGATCCTGGTGATGGCTTTATAGAGGAGGATTAGTAAAAACCTTGGAATGGTTGAGCCAAAACAATATTTCTCTGCCCTTTTTAGGAAATTTTCCATTTATTTTTTGAATGTTTCTTGCCTGGATGCATCTTAATCTCTGGCTTCTGATTAGTATTTTCTGGTGGAAAGTTTCAGGAGTAGGAAAATCTTTTCACCTAAGGTTCACATCAATGCATTTATGAATCTACACATTTGAGAATCTAAATAGATAAATAAAGAGTTGTGGTTTTTCTTCTCTCAAACTTTGACATTTAACATATAACATTTTGTTTGTGCATTGAAGTACTCTCATAATTAATACAAACAAACAGGGCACCTTTTAAAAATGAGACATTCAAATAGAATTACATTTCTTTGATTGCCAAAATTAGAAACAAAGCCTATTCAGACAGGCAGGATTGTTTTTTTTAATCATGATATGAATATTCTCCCAGAAAGATAGTTTCTTTTTTCTTTTTCAGGATTACTTTGCTGAAAGAATTTCCAGTAGCTTATGAGGATAGTAAAAAGATGTTAAAATAAAAGCACATATGTATTTAAGTCATCAAATCTCAACCAGAGCAATCTAAACAACCATCAAGAAACGTAGAGACAAAATTTCAAATACCGAGACACAGCTGTAGACTGCTGAGCAACAAAAAACTAAAACTAAAATCACAAGCATTCATTCAAATCAAATAATGTGCTTGTCTTCCCAGGGACTGGGATATGTTCAACACCAAGAGAAGTCCTGGGTATTAAAATGTAAAGTAAGTCTCTCTTGACTCTAAGGAAATGGATATGATGACAGGGACAGCAATTGCTAAATCATTCTAAAGTGACCAATGTTGAAGGAAAGGTAGTCACAGGGTTGTGTGGGAAGACAGTAGATATAGTCTTAAATCCAGGTTGGTAGAATCATGGCAGATTTCCTAAAGAAGGTGACACTTGCACTGAATCTTAAAGAAATGGCTTAATTATCAGAAAAAGACTGTGAACTAAGAGTACCTGAAGCTGCCTTTTTGTTTATCAGCTCATTCCTTTCTATTGCAACTGGTTCTCTGCTCAGCCAGAGATCATTACTGCACCACCCAGTTTCCAGGCTCAAGAAGGAACTCTTTCCAGCATCCATTTGAAAAATCCTAGTGGACTATTTGTTTTTTTCTTGGTTGAATTTGCTTTCAAACCCTTAGTCCAATCATTTTGGCTGGGAAAGTGGTATTCTCAGGTTGGTCTATCTTTGACCCATCCAGTGTACCTAGAACACTAGTTATATAAGATGACAGCTTCCATTAATAACCTACAACTTGACATACTGACTAAAAAAGCCTGGAAAAAAAAAAAGAGAGAGAGAGAGAGAGAGAGAGAGAGAGAGAGAGAGAGAGAGAGAGAGAGAGAGAGAAGGAAAAGAAAACATTTACCAGAGGAAGCATATAAGATTGTTGACCAGCTGAAATAGTTGCTATTTCTAGACTTTCAACCAACCAGTGGCTAAAGTAATTAAGCCACTCCAGATACATTTTTTTTTTTTTTAATTTAAGAATGTTTTCCTTTTTATTGAACTTATTAAGGTGGCATTGGTTCAGAAAAATATCCTGGTTTCAGGTGAGCATTTGTACACCACATCATCTGCATACTGTATTGTGTATTCAATCACCACTCTTTAGGTTGCATTTTTCTACCAAGAGACTATCAGACAAGAGCAAATAAACATTTGCTCAGTTGTTTTCTGTGCTAATAACTTTTCTAGGTATTTTACTTTCACCATCTCATAACAATTCTTACTACACTTTCAAAGACAGGATAAGAAATTGAGCAGTTAAATAACTCTTAAATCACATGGATGAAGTAGTCACAGAGACTTAATTTGTTTTTAATTAGCAATTGCATGTTCCTTCCACTCCACCACATGGGATCTTTGGAAAACAGTATCATAGCATGATGCCTAATCTTCCAAATGGCCAGAGGTGTGAAAATAGAAGCACTGTTTTTTTCTTCTTCTTCTTTTCCTTTTATTGCTGACTTTATGATAAGATGGTCTTCTTTCTTCAGATTTTAATGCGCTGTGTCAGGAGAAAATACATAATGAGTGCTCTGGATTTTCTGTTCTTTGAGCTGATTCTGTAAGACATATCACATGTCTCTTCTTTAGAGAGAGTAGTTAATGGAATATATTGTTATTTCCATATGATATTTTCTCTGGAAAGGTTTCTCTTCAGGCATACTGTGTGGGGGTGTGGGGAGGGATGTAGGACCCATGTAATTGTACATTTCTGCATTCATTTTGAAAATTCTCCCAGTAGGATGGCATAAGCAAACAATAATCATTAATTGGGAAATACCCACTTTGTCTTTATAGAGAGATCTTCCTATGAAATTTGGTGACAATTCTTTTAGAAGGGTCAGAATCACTAGCTCTCCAGCCATGGACTGGCAAACCTGGGAGCGGGGGTGATGTTGCACACACCACGCTTGGGTCATTCAGGGGGAAGTCAGTCACTGCTTCTTTGGTTGGCTCCTTGTTCTTTTCATCTACCCTGCACAGAATTCCCAAGGACACTGTTTTCCTCTCATGGGTAAGCATGAGGTTTAGCTACAAAAGCAAAAGAGATGTATAAATAGAGAAAGAGAAAAAAAATGGTGTATCTCATTTTATTACTCTTCTGTGTAATAGTAGTAAAAGTTTTGTAGAGAGTATTGTGTACAGTAAAACAATCATTTGTCAAAGGGTAAACTTACTGAACACCGATGCTCTGTTTTTAAAAGATCCCTTGTGTGTCATGAACCACACAGTGTTCATAAAAAGCTGTACTCCAGGGTTAGATATTCCTGCTTCCTCAATTACTAGAGTTTTCTGAACTCTCACAAGGAAGGCAGATTAACATTTATTGTCAAGAGGCACCAGGCTGCACTTTGTCCCAAGCTTTGACACATTCATTAGCACAGACTCTAAATTTTCAATTACCAAATCCATAAAGTACCAGGTACACACACACAGGTTTAAAGTAGTGAAGGAGAGGGGAAAAAACAACTCTGCCACAGGCGATACGCACTGCAGTTCTGACCACTCTCACTCCCTCACTTTCTCCTTGACCTGCCATTTCAGTTTGTCCTGTGGGCAGCGTGGTGTTCCCTTAATCACACCTGGAGCTACGTTTTAGTCACCAACTGCCACGATTATCTACTACTGGACAGCAGAGGAATGGACAAAATGTGCTATATTTGAATCTTTAGTCTGTAGGGGAGAGTGGATGCCACCCATGGAGTAGATGTGGAACCCACAAAAATTCCTCCGAGTGGATTGGCAGGAGCAGAACATTTTTTAGATAATGGTGCTCACATGAAGGAGAAAAGTAAGATGGAGGGAGTTTCTGTGGCATGGTCATTCAGAAATTCTCATTTCAAAGACTAGCATAGATTATATGAGCAAAATTAAGTTACAGCTCTCACATGTACAGTGATTGAAAGTTGTCACTTCATATGTTACACCAAGGAAAATCTGGACAACCTGAAGATTAATGCCTTTTTGTTGGACCAATCAGAGAGATGAGGTCTCAAGACAAATCACCATTCATGGATCTTTGGAGGTAAGTACATCTGGAGAGGTACAGCCTAGATCTGCTTAAGTGGGACAGAGTCCTAGAGCCATAAACTGGTAGTCACAGCCTAAGTGATAGTTTTGTAACAGAGGGGAGGAGGGAGGATCCTGGAAGTCCCCATAACCCCTGGTAGGGAAAGAAGATAATACAGCTTTTAAGGCACTTTGCATATCTATGGCAGGCTGATGGCCAGATAATAGCGGTGCTGCTGCCTGGGTAATGATATAGTTTAAGATACTTTTCATAACAATGACAAGGTGATAGCCGAGCCTTCCTTGAAGGGAAGCTGTGCTGCCTCCTGGGTAAAAGGGTGGATGATGGGGCTTCAGATACTTTTCATAACAATGATGAATGGGGCACAGGGTCAGCATTTAAAATTAGGAGGAGCCATTACAGAAGGGGCCATGGGTTTGAAAGCATGTAGAAGGGCCCTCATCGGCCATGAGGTCTGATGTGAAAGAAGGGGCTATGCAGTTGGAAAAAATGTAGAAGCTCCCCTCACCCCACCCACCCCTACCCGTCTTCCCTGAGGTCTGGTGTGAAAGAAAGTACCGACCCACCCACCCACCCCTACTCGTCTGTCCTGAGGTCTGGTATGAAAGAAGGTACCATTTGATTTTGAATGGAGAGCTGGAATAAGAAAGAGGAGCATGCTGGAGGAGCGTGACTGATGGAGCAGCAGTCTAGAGCAGCCATGTGAGATGTAGCTATGCAGCTTGTAGTCAGGATTTGGCCATGAGGCCTGGGCTAGTCAGAAAGTGGGAATACTTTGATTGTGCTCACTCTAGCTGACTCTGAAGCCACCCAGGACTCTGCCTTGTAGACGTGGAATCTATCTGGACTCTTGGAATTTGAGACAAATGGAGAGACCTTTCCCATGATCCAGTGTAACACAGCACATGCTTTATGGACGTGTACAAAGGCTGATGACAATGTAACTTAAATCCTGAAGGAGACAGCTGACAGATAAGGGATGGGGGACTCTTGGGGTTGATTTTGGTTATAGCCTTTCGGGGAGAAAGGGAAGAGTCAGGTCTCATGGGAGAACAGAGTTCTGAGCTGAAGTGCTCCCAGGCCTCCCAAGGCTGGCATGTTGTAAATAAAGACCTGATTTTCTCAACATTAATTGTTATGGCTTACACCAAGGTGCCATGTGAATGAGCCCCACTTTGCTCTCTAACAGTTTGATGACTTGCTAGCAGCTAAGTGTTGCCTAGCTTGAGACTGAGAAACATCTGGTGGCCATAGTCGGGGAGGTGGGAGCTGGGGGGAAGAACCTGACTTCAGCCAGGTTCTTTTGGTAAAGCCCCAAGAAAGACACCCTTGTGTCCAGAGCAAAGGGAAGGGGAGAGTAATCACTGTGAAATGCACCCGGAGCCTTCTTCATCACAAAGTCCTGCTCTTTAGGGGAAAAGCTTTGCCAGAGTCTAATGATTCCCCAGCTTGAGAACTGGACACTCCAGCCCCTCCAGGTTTCTGATCTCACCTGAAGGGGGAATACAGTCTGCAGGGCTCAGCCCCTCCAGGAATTAGTTAGGGAACGTAGCAGCCATGGCAGGAATGAAGGGCTGGTGGTAGAAATTACCTGGCAGCTGGCAGGGAGAAGTCCATTAAAGGATTGAAATTTATTCAGAAGATTATCTAACATAAATAATTTATTTAGGTAAAAACTAAAAAAAAATCTGTAAGAGAATAAAAATATGTCATTATTAATGCCTTAATTCTGACCATGTAAATGCTAATGTATCAAATGTAAAATACCAGTAAAAGGCAAAACTACTTGTGGGCTATACTACCTTCACAACTTTTCTGTAAATATAAATCTATCATAAGATAAAAAATAGCCCTGGCTGGTAGCACAGTGGTTAAGGCGCCGGCCTGCGAACCCAAAGGTCGCAGGTTCGATTCCCTAGCCAGGGCACATAACCAGGTTGCAAACCAGGTCTCCAGTCAGGTCTGTGGCTGGAGGCAGCTGAAACGCAACCATACATTGATGTCTCTCTCCCTCTCTGCCTCTCTCCCTTCCCCTCTTTCTAAAAATAATGAAATAAAATCTTAAAAAAAAATATATATATATATATATATATTAGAGGTAAGTGGCTCGGTAGATTGGCACCAATCTGTGAACCCAAAGGTTGCTGGTTCGATTCCCCAGTCAGGGCACATAACCAGGTTACAAGCCAGGTCTCTAGCCAGGTCCTTAGCTGGAGGCAGGTGAAAGGCAACATTGATGCTTCTCGCTCTTTCTTCCTACCTCCCTGCTCTTCCCTCTGAAAGTGGTGAAAGTGAATTCAGTCTTTAAAAAAAATGTATTAAAAATATATATACACTAAGGGAGAATAGTACTTTGAATAATATAACTACTATATTATGACAAAACAGCAATAGCTTCTTTATTTTAAGGAAAAAGACTGAACAGAAATTTCAGTAAAGGAAGAATCACTTAGGTATAGGACCCACATCTTTAGATTATAAGAGTTCTGATTGCCTATCATGGCAACTAGTATTGACTTGTAAGATTCAGGTTTAAAATAATTAAATTTTTGTTGTACTTTTCAAATATGAAGAGTAATAATAGGCTTTAATCAACAATTCTTTAAATGCATACTGAATATACCCATTAATACACTTTCTAAGCTTTGGGTTGATGGAGTATCCATCTTTAACCATAAAGCAATTGATTTTCATAAGCGTCATTTTCATATATTACTGATTTGTATTCTGTAAAGCCCACTCACTATTATAGGACAGTTTGTTTGAGTATAATCTACCCTCTCCCTTTGCTTGGGATCTCTGGTTATTCGCGTTACCAAAAGGAAGAAATATCCTAGGTTTTCACCATTCTCATTCTCTTTTCCCAGAGGGAATGCACACTGTTTAGCAAAGAGCAGTTTCAAATGCAAATGACCCTCCAGATTACAGCAGACCTCCTTCTTCCAGCCACTGCCAACTACCACCTGCCTGTGTTCCTATTCAAAGCTGGTCTACTCAGCCCATATGCATCTCCTCCAGTATTTTATTTGACAATCTGTTTCAGCTTCACAAGGGAGCTAGCAAATTATGTATTGCTCGTTTTGTCAAAGTCATCATTGATGACAATTCCAGCATCAAGAGGCTCATTTTACTCTACAGATGTTTTTATCAAATAGAAGATAAATCATGGTTTCCCTTTGTTTTGTGTTGTACTTCTGGGAATAATGTAGGGCACAAATAAGAACCCTTCATTAAAAAAGAAAGAAAGGAAGAAAAACAGAAAGAAAGAAAGAAAGAAAGAAAGAAAGAAAGAAAGAAAGAAAGAAAGAAAGAAAGAAAGAAAGGAAGGAAGGAAGGAAGAAAAGAAAAGAAAATCAAGAAAGAGGACCACCATGCATGATTTTCTGATATGCAGCACTCACACTGGTAGGAGATTATAATTAGCATCCATGTAACAGGCTTGGGGTAGGGGGCACGGTGTTGGGGGAGGTAATCTTAATTTTTAAGAGATTCACTTCATCTCCTTCTTTTCTGAATAGTGAACCCAATTTCAGTTAGGATTCCCATAGAGATCAATGTTTACCATAGCATCTTCTAGAAAGAGGCACTGTTTCTGAAAAAAATAAGTAGTTAATCTCTGGTAAACTATGAGAAACTTTCTCGATGACCTCATAAAATGTAGCTGGGCTCTTTGTGATTTTTGATAGAGGGTCAATAGGTCATTTGTTTTGGCCTTCTGAAGTCTATACTCAAACTTAGGATCAGAAGTGAGTAAGAAAAAATATAAGTGTGTGAATCTGTCTTCACCTTCAAATACAAGGTATAGTTAGTTGGTGAAAGTAAAGCAAAATACTTAAATAGAAAGAAATATTTGATGTAGTCACCCTACATGCAAGGGAGTAGCGTTCTATTAGGATTCCAAGTGTGTGAATAATATGGCTGGACAGGCCTCACTGTTGTCCTATAGTGTCTAATGCAACACAGAGTTTGATGGGAATGATAGTTACAAGAGGAGAATGAGCAATGTCAAGTGGCTTATGAGTCTCCATTATGCAAATGACAACATTGGGAGAGGCAGCCAAAGATAAATATGACTTATGACTTTGGAATTCTCTGGAAGATTTTGGTAACAAGAAAAAGAAAACCCTTAAGAAGCAGCTGACTGTAGAAAGGAGAGCAGTCAATACAACTGGACCATTACTTCTATCATCATCATTGCCAGTGAGTTCATCACGTGCCAGGCACAGTACCATATGAAATTCATACATATTATAACTTTTTGTCCTCACAACAATAGCTTGAGGTATTATCTCATTTTATTTTATTATGAGAAATGGTGGCTCACAAAAGTCATGCTACTTGTCCAATACTACTTGGCAAGTTCTTCCTGAATCATTTTGGACAGTGGCTAAGAACAAAAGATTTGCCCTTAAATGGTCTTTGGGGTGAGTCTTAGAAATTCAATATTTTTGATCACTAGAACCACTGTTGACTGGTATTACTTTTAGTAGTTTTAACTGAATGAGTGTGTAGTTACAGAATATCATCAACTTACTTCTTCATATATTCCTTTCCCATCTATTTATTGAAGATCTAGCTGACAAGCACTACACCAGGTTCTAGACAACAGGGATAAAATATATAAACATCTTTTCCAAAATAATGATAAGAGGAAGGAATGTGTGTATGAACTTCTCATTCTTGGAATATCTCCATGGACAAGTTATTTCTTTTCTACATCATTGTCCCTTTTAGACTTGAATCTGTGTCTTCAGGAAACCCTGACATGCTTTGGATCAGCAGTGCAATTTTATATTTAAGGGAGAGATTCCTTCTTATTTTTCTATTGTTCTACCATCAAGTTTGAATAAAACATAAGCTGATCAATATATGAAGTAACCATAAGACTAGGCCACTTACAGTGACTATTTGTGGTGATTTTTCCCTCTCTTTCCCCTTACTTCTGCATGATTTTACATTAAAGTTAAGGCAAGAACAACAATAGAACAGGGAAAGCAAATAAGATTTTTAACAAGCTTTCGATAGACTGACAAAAGGAGATGGGAAAGTAGAAACATGAAAATAATAAGCAGTAACTCTGCCAAGAAATACAGCTTCCAAATGGATCCTGAATGGGAAATTTACTTATTTATTTGCATCTTTCAGTTCAGTTTTGTGTTAACTATTTTCTCCCTCTTGTTTTGAAAACCATTTGGATTTATTACATTCCCCATTGTTCTTTTGTATTTTTTGCTTGTTTCTCAACATCCAATCTCCTTATTTTAACATCTCTTTATGTTCAGGTTTTTCAGACACCATTAACTTTTTTTTTCTACAAATAGTAGAAATCATGGAATGAACAGTTAGAGTTATTGTTAGTGCACAAATAGCTTAAGACAGATCATAAAGTCCCTAGTGATCAAGGAACTATATAATGCTGACTAGCTCCAGCAGTGACAGCAAAAATTTTCATAAGCCAGATGCTTAGCTTTCAGCTCTGCCCCATCAAGTTACCCTCACCATGTGAGGATTTCCCATTTCTTTTCCAAAAAGCCTATTGTCTTTCTGACACTCAGAGAAATTTTGCAGTTTCTAAGGTGTTCCCCAGCTCCATTCTTTCTACAGCTGCATATAACTCAAAATGATGAGGACACATGGCAAAAGACAAGCATGCATTGTTTCTTTTGCCAGCCATAGAAAATTCACATGCAGAATTTTAAAATGGGATACTAATGGCCTTTTGACTAAGATGTTGCCACTTTTAAGAAAAGGTGGTAAATAAAACACTTTTATTTCCTAAAGAGCAAGATTAGGTTGCTTCATAAGCTAATAGTTTAGATATATCATGATTCAAATGACTATGAACTAGGGTAACAGAGCCTGACAAAATGTTAACTAATTCTTAAAAATGTGTTGATTTGCTTAACCAACAAAAATATTCACTTCAGTGTCAGTGACTATAGCATTAATCAAGCTGTTAAATTTCCCTTTTTAAAAAACGATATTGTCCATATTGCTCTAAAATTCATTGCATGGAGGCATTGCATGTTTTTGAATTTTTCTCTCAAAGACATATTTTGTGTTGAGCAAGATTGAGAATGAACTAACCATCTATGAGGGTAACAATACCTGTGACCCTTCTAACTTGTGGTCTTTGATATTTAGCTCAATATGAGTCAGCTACTTGGGGAAGATTTCTACCCTCTGGAGTGAACATGATCCATGGCTAAATGCAGAGAATATGAGGATCTAGACTGAAGGAAGTCTAGATGGTTCTGAACTACTGAGAGACAACCCAGCTGTCTATTAACACATGTGGGTATATTAGTGTTCTAGGTTGTCATAACAATCTACTACAAACTAGGTATCTTATAACAACAGAATAGTGTTCTCTCACAGTGTAGAGGTTAGAAGTCCCAAATCTAAGGCCATGTTTTATCTGAATCTGGGGAAGAACTCATCCTTTCCTCTTTCAGCTTCTGCTGGTTGCTGGCAATTACCACCATTCCTGTGTTGGCAGATGCAACACTACAGTCTCTGCCTCCGTCTCACACAACCTTATCTTCTTTGTGTCTGTGTCCAAAGTTCCTTCTTCCCATGAGGATGATAGTCATATTGCATTTAGTGCCCACCCTAAGACTGTAAAACCTCATCTTAACTTGATTACATTTGCAAAGAGTCTTTTCAAGTCTGGTCACATCCAAAGGTTCCAGGTGAACATGAATTTTGGAGGGAACACTATCCAACCCAGTACACTTAGACTGCAGGTTCCATTTCAGGTGATGTATATCTAAGAGGCAGCTCAAACTTAACATGTCCAAACCCAAACACCTGATTTTCTATCTTAAGATGCTTGTTCCACCCAGTGTCTTTTCCGTTTCAGTTTAATAATAACTGAATGCTTCCAGGTGCTCAGACTTAGAAACTAAGAATTAGTTCTTTTAACTTCTTTCCTTCACAGCCTATAGTCAATGCATCAGAAAATTCTCTTGCTTGGTTGCAAATAGTGTTGAGAATCTGGCCACTCTTCTTACCTCCTGCTGCAAATGCTATAATATGAGTGGCCATAGTCTCTCACCTGTATCTTTTCAATAGCCTTCCAACTGGTTTTCCACTTACAACTTTCTTTGCCTATAGTCTAATTTTAAGACGCTAGAGGAAATGATCCTTCTGAAACATAAGTCAGATTATGTCACTCTTCTGCTAAAATCACTTAAGTGGCTCTTTATTTCATTCAGAGAGAAAGCCAAAACCTTAAACTATCCATTGGAACCCTGCCCTCCAATCTGTCTGACCTTGTCATTGCCACTCCCCTTCTCCGCTCCATTCACATTGCCCCCTTGCAATTTGTCATACATACCTTTATGCTGCCACCAAAAGGCCCTTGAACAATGATTTCCTCTATCAAAGAAAAAATTTCAAGTTACTAAAGTCTGCCTTGCTGGAGAAGTCAGGGTAAGTTGGACAAAATTTTGTTCAAAATAATGTAAAAAGAATTCATGTGTCATTCCTAGTTCTCTGATCTAAAACAAAGCAAATTCCTATAAACTACAATAAAGAAATACTTCTTTCCAATAATTTGAATGCTTATAATTACAACTATATGGTTATAATTATAACACATACACACACACATACATATACATATATATATGTATACATATATGTATGTATATATATATATATATTAGGTGCCATGTCAAAGTGACTTTTTACACTGTAATGTAATCCAAACTTTTAGTGAGACTTAGATCCATTAAGATACTGAAAAGATGACCTTTGAGCTATGTTAAGGGAGAAAACTGTGTAATTATATGATGAATAGAAAAACTCTTTTTGGTTCTTTTCCAATACCAAAATGTTAAGTCTCAGTGTCTAATCCTGGTTTCAGAGGTCCTCCTGTAGCTTATAGAGAAAGAGGATTTATAGGAATTCCCAAGGCTTCTCCCAACTTTTTCCAATAACAACCTTGAATTCATCATCTGGATTTATTTCCTTACAAAAGGAAACTTAATAAGAAAAGACTTCACAAACTAACAGAATTATCCAAGGAAACACTAGACAACTTCAGACAATAAATTAGCCTTAGACTCCAAAGAATAATTGACATTGTTTATCTATGAAAACAAAGAAACAAACAGGTGTCTCACAAAAGACACAAGCAGTTAAAGAGAAACTTACAAAACAAAAGTCAGAGATAAAAACCAAGCAGGTAGAGCTCAAGAAGGATATGAAAGAGAACAAAGGAAACTGAGTAGAAAAGAAAGAAAGAAAGGCACACAAGAAATAATAATAAGACAAGACTTCAGATGTGTTTAAAGACAACAGAAAATGCTGTCAGGAATCTTGAAAATGGGTTTGAGAAAATTGCACAAAATGAAACATTAATAAAGAACCATTTAAGATTATGGAAAACATAATGTGGAAGACAGAAAAACTAAACAAAAATACATGTACAAAATAAAGTCCTGGAACATGACAATAGAACATACAGAACATAAAATACAAAAATAATCTTGAAATTTCAGAAAAGAGTTGTGTTAGCAAATAAAGAAATGTACACCAGCCCCATTCCTAAATTGTTAATATTAAAATGTACTGGTAATACAATTGCTCAGTAAGAATAAAGAAAAACAGGACTTTATTTTCAGGATTAGGGATTCAATTTCTTTGGACCAATATTTTTGCTAAAAATGACAAAATTTGCTAGAGAATATATAAAAAATTCTTCTAAGTATTGGAGAGCTGAAAAGATAGTAAAGCGCTCCTAAGACAAAAATGTGTGGGAATATAGAAATGTAAGTGGTGTCCCACATGGCATAAAGGAGTGTCTGATTGCAGGGCACTCATGATTGCTGGCCAACAGAGGCCTTTGGTTGGGCAAGCAGGGTCCCCTCTGTCTCAAACAGTTACCATCTCCGCCTTAACTTGGGAAAATAAAAGTGGACTCGAGTAACTCTGTCCACAGAGTTACAGGGAAAGTTGCCTGGACCCTGAATGTAAATCCTAAATGCAAAGGATGCAAAATAAAAAAGAATGAAAAACAACCCTGAGGACATGTGGTTCTTGTTTTGCTGTTGCTTAGATTGTCCTCCAGAGTCATGCTCAACATAGATTCGTTACACTTTCCTAATTTGGAAAATTCCACTCTGCATTGTTGTGGAAATTGTATGAGTCTATATTTACACTTAGTATACTTAGCATGGTGACTGGCATTGAATATGGGCTAAAATATAAGTAATGATGACAAAAGTATACACTCCTGGTCAAGCTCCCACTTTCCTGAGAGGCAACATCAAAACTTATGATGACTATCAAAGTGGAGTCTTTCCCCATCTCTTGACATTTTTTTCCCTAAAACTATACCAACATAATAAAAACAATGTAGGGGCTTTTGAAGTTTATTATAAGGAGGTATGACCTATGAAATAATCCTTGACAATTAAGCTGTCTTTCTGAAAACCCACAAATACTGAAATTTAGATTTTGCTTTAATTACAATACTATGCTCCTACCCTCTCTCTCTCCGTTCCAGTTTTTCTTTTTCTTTTTCTTTTTTTTTTTTCCCAGTGACATTTTTGAGGCCCATAGGGTAGAATGAGAAAACATTTAGGTTGGTGGCAGAACCTTGAGTTAGAGTGAGTGGACTTTTTTCCAATCGAACCATGCTCATAAAGTGCTGTGACACTTGCAGCAAGTGTTCCTTTCTGGGCCTTGCTCTATTGATGTAGCAAGTGGAGTTAACGAATCCTGGTTTACACACTACTCTCAGATGAGTTCATTGGAGCTTTATAGTATGTAGAAAGAAGTGTATAAACATATCATGTATCATGTCTATAAATTCCGGGTTAAAACAACTGGGCCTTTTGTGTGACTTCTTCTGTACTGACATTTAGTTGCATTCTGAATCATCTTTTTTATGTGCATGAATTTAATTAACATCATAAAATGACAGCATTTTCCTTATTCTTTTGAACACATAGTAGATGTTTAGAAAAATGATATTGATCAATTTATAAAAGGCATAACTCTGGAAGTGGTAAGGAGAAGAGGCATTTTAATCAAAGTTATTTTTTCTTTGGCAGGATAAGTAAAGGACAACAAACCTCATACTAGAAGAAGATTTGGTTTAAAAAGAATCTTCTGTTAACTAGCAAGCCCTGACAAGGCCCAATATGTATGATGCACATAAAAGAAAACCTGAAGAAAGATTTTTATAAGAACCATTAACAGGTTAACAAATTAGAACTCTCGTTTGACATGCAAATCTTTTACAATTTGACCACCATCTCCAGCTGACTACCTTCTAGACATTTACACTCTAGAAGTATTTAACATCTTTGAACTCTCTCCCAATACAGTTAATGCCTCCTGTCTTTGTGTTTGCTGTAGACGTTCACAATTCATATATACATATTCTTTATCCAAAATAAATATATTTATCAAAACCTAGCTCAGCACTCACCTCACCCACAAATCTTTTCTTCACCCTGCTGATCATCCTGAGGGTCTCAGCCCCATCTGGAAACCCTCCAGCCTCAGACCCCGGAAGCCGTTCCTTTTGTTGTGCTCTGTCCTATTCAGTGTATGGCCATTATGGGTTTCTGTATGTGTGTTTGCACATGTGTCTGTCTGACTTTCTTCCTACATTGAAAATAGGGGTTAGGGAGAGATTTCTATTTCAAGATATTCCAACAAAAAATAAGTATTTGCTGAACAATAATACACTTAATGAATTTGTGAGTGAAATGACTGGGCTCTGACCCTGATCATTTTGATGATTTTATTAGGATAAATTGACTCGTTAGCTCAGTGATTTTTGTTTGTCTTTTTAGCAACTTTGGTGGGAGGATCTTATTTACATACTAGAATATTTACCCATTTGAACTGAATGATTGAATGATTTTTAGCACATCTTTCTCAGTTTGCATACCCTGCAATTTTATCAGAGGCAGTTTTTCTGGACATCTTGCGTGGACCAACTAAACAGCTTTAACTTCAAAATAAATAACAAATAAATAGAGGCAAAAAGGAGAAAGGAAAAAGAATGTGATATAGTTATTTCAATGCTTTCTACAACAATACTAGTTAAAGTGAAATATCTAATATTAATTACTAGTTATATAAAGACACACTTTTAGGTCAGATTTGTTACATGTCTCATTCTGGAACAATTAAATTAATTGTCTTTAAACTTCATTGTTTGCTCCTTTCATCATAGCCCATTTGCCCATTTCATATACTGCCAAATATATTACGTTCCATATATGTCTGGGTGAAAGGGGAAGAACCACATACTGTATTTCTACGTTCTTCTTCAGGACTTGTACTATTTCTCCCATAATAGGAGAAAAAAACACATGCAGTGCATCAAACAGAAACAAAGAGGAAAAAGGAAGAAATGATGTATCATTACAGAAAATATATGACAGGTATCAAGATTACAGCTCCACTTTGGCTTTAAAAACGTGACTCTTGAAATAGTTTGTAGGTCTTACTAATTTCATTTCTCCACTTTAAATTACTAGAAGAGGGTTGTCCTTCAGCCACTTATTACTCCAGAGAAACAATGTATGAGAATATAGCACCCTGTTTATAAAGATCAATTCACCCACCATTTTTGATGAGAGGTTGAGAAGCTTTAGTTTCAGGCAATCCTTCATTGCATTTTATAGTAGGAAGGTAAAGAGAGTAAAATATACGATTAAAATCCCAAAGCTGTTTTAGGAAATAATTATCCAAGTGGAAGCAGTAAAGTAGCACCAGAAAAGTGAGCCCCTCCACCTAAATCTGCTCCATCAATATCCCCAACCCTGAGAAAAAAAAAACTGAATAAGAAAGTTGACATATTTGTATCCTTATTTGAATCTTGTGAAACTAGTTCTACACCCATTGAGTTTGGAGGTCAGTCTAATTTCTTGATTAGTTGAATGTATGTAAATTGGATTTTTGAATTTTGGGAGTTGTCTATGAATAATTAACAGCTTGTTAAGTGTATGTAAACATCTATGTCCCTTAACCTGGTGATGTTTTATATCTCTCTCTTTTCATCTAGTTTTACCATCCATATCTCAAATTTTGGACACAATTTTTATATTAAATGCCCACTTATTGGTATGTATGCAAGTCCCATGTCACAAGCATCTTAGTATGTTTTGTATTACACCACTAACTGCATATCTGTCACATTCCACATTCCTTCCCACTGTTGCCAGATGTATTCCATTGATTGCAAAGCTATTTACCTTACCACTGCTTCAAAGTGATCCTTTGTAAACTTTCATGTTCTACAGCAAAGCTACCCGTCCTGTAAAACAGCAACTAGGAGGCTGCAGCATGTTCCCTGTGAGCAATAATTAGTTGCCTTACAACTCTTTGGCCTGATGCTTCCTCATTTGTAATGCACAAGGCTCTGTTCAAAAGAATAATGTATTCCATTTCTGTTTACAGAACCAGCACTTGATGCTAAAAGAGAGAAAATAAGATTGGTCCTTTATTGGTCATAATTACACCAACTATACTGAACGAGATATGGGAGGATTAGATAAAAGCAAATGAATTTACTTTTCAAATTGAGTTTACTAGATGAAATCATATATCTAAGTACAAATCATCGGGCTGTTCAATTAAGACAATCATTTTTTCCCAACAATTTAGGGGTCTATTTTACATTATTTTGTGTAAGTATTTCAACCAATTTTCATAAATTTGCATTTTTGTTTAAAGAACCCTAATGCCAATTATGCATAATAAATGTAATTAATTAGTGCATTCCATAGCAACTGCATTCAAGCCTAATTTATAGTCAGAGACACCAGAATGGATAAGTATAGGAAATTGGGGGCTGGTAAGCCAGCAAAGTCCACCCTACTGCCCCTACAGCAAACTGAAAAGTGAGGTTGGAGGTGTCTCCCAGAGAGATTAAAATATATTGGATATATGATACCTAAGAAGCTTTGTTTCAAAAAACCTAATTCAACGCTTAAACATAAATAGAGTGAAGGACTTACTTGTGCCAATATCAGCATCTGCACACAACTATCACTTTTGCATGTAATCTTCTGGCTGATTTGACCAACTACCAGTTAGTATAATTTGATCTTTCTAGCACATCCCTCTGCAGAGGAAAGGTAGAAAGGAAAGGGCAGGCATGAGTAACTCACGTCTAATATAACTTTGTTGTCTAATTCTGTATTCATTCAGAAAGCAACAGAAAAGCATGCTGTTGTCTTCATAAGCACATTTAAGGATATGTGTCCATAGTTCCTCACGGTATGCATTTACTCTTTCCCAGAAAGTTCATGCCACGCAGGTGTATGTTGCATGTCTGCTGTTACAAAGCAGAGCAAACAAGATTAGCTTGGGTTTAAAAAACATTTGCAGCTTGTAAGCTTAGGAGTGATCCTCTTGCTATTTTAATCATCCGAATCTGATGAAATAAGAATCATTGGCTGCACTTAGATGTGTCCATCAGGTTGCTTTAAAATTGCCTATGTAGTTAGAGTCTTGAATGCAGTAGGGGATTGGACAAGAAGTAAATGGCTGGCTGCCTCATCTAAGTTGCATGTGAGACATATCTTAGCTATTCCTTACCTTGATTCTTGCTTGAATGTTCCCTTAGGGTTTAAAATATATTTCTATATATTATAATTTAATAGATATTCAGGAGGGCAGGTTTCCTTCTTTCAAAACTTGGGTAGTCCTGAGTTATTTGAATTTCCAGTCACATTGCTGGAGCCATCTTTTTGTCCTAGGGTTTTCATTCAAGTAGTGCTGATGACACCAGTGGGGGACCTGGTGGCTCTGGATGGCAGGCCACTCAATGGGAAGGAATCAACCAGGCCTGTTCTCACATGACTCCCTGGGACCCTGCTCTGACAGTCTTGTTTACACAGATGATAGATGTGTGTGGAGCCACCAGATTGAAATGTACAAAGGCAAAGTTGTCTCACGCATTAAATAGATCTGCTATGTGGGACAAGGTTGAGTCTGTCAGGTTTTGAAAAAATACCCTGGTCTCCTTAGGAGAGTCTTCTAGTAAGCTGTAGGTAGAATTAAGTTCATTTAAAGCTTCTTGTTTTATCCTCTATATTGCGGCTACAGTTTACCATTATCATTAAGTTTTATAAAGTGCCTGGGTCTCAGAATTTTTATCTTAAAGGTTTTGAAATTCCTCGCTTTTCATTTTCTTATGTCAGTGCAGATATGAAGGACATTTTATATTTTTTCCATAAAATAATAAATATTAACTCATATGAAGTCCCTTTGGATGAAACTGATTGTTTAGAGGTGATTACTAATATACATACTCCATAACAAGGCTGTATGATGAGCTGTGACTACTAGCTGCAAAGGTGCTTACTGCCCGCCACCAAGTCCACTGGCTGGGCAACCACAAAGCTTTTGTCCTATACCATTACTTAATGGGATCTGATGTCACTCCAAAAATCTAGAAATTTCTAAGAGTAAAAGGAAAAAGGCGTTACCTCAGATTTAACTAAACCCTGTAAATGTGGTGGATCTCCACCTGGATTTTAAGTACTTCTTGTGCTGAGGTTTGATCTGTTCTTAGAAAAGTCAACACTTCTGGAAGGTTAGACATCGAAAAGAGTAAGAAGATTCTCTTTCATTACTATTAGCTACTGGGAAAAAGGACCCCAGGAGAGTAGGTATTCTGCAACTAAAGTGGGGCTTATGTATGTGTGTGAGTGTGTGTATTCTTTGGAGAGTCTGGGTGATCAGGAGTATATTCAGTATCTGATGTGTTTCCCTCCCTGGCCCTGACCTCATTCTTTTGGACCCAGTTCCACTGAACAGACAGGGAGAAGTGACCATGGATAAGAGTATGTGATGATAGCCTAGTGTGATCCAAGTGAACACTTTTAAATGAGAATAACAGCAGAGCTATAAAAGTACTAAACTTCACAAGGCAAAGACTGTTACTGGGGAACTTTGGGTGATGATAGCTTAGATGCCCTTCTTGTCATTTACTTACCTTCACTTGGGTTTCTTCTATGTAATAATTCATGTAACAGATGACATCTTGGGATAAGATAACTTAAGGTGATCTTGTCAAACCACCATCTGGATGGCATTCTATTTTCTTCCATATCTCTAATATGGACCATTTTACACAGCACATACTTTATCTTCACAATGGACCCTTGAAGGAAATAGGTCTGAGTTGGGTTGGAAAAAATAAAACACAGAAAAGATAAGAGATTTGCCTTGACCCAGGTTATGTGCGGATTTTAGGTACCGTCTGAGATCCAGATCAGATATCATCACCTTCTCCAAAAACCTTTCTTCATACTCATTAATGTCTGCTAAGGATGACAGATCCTGTTACTAAAAGATCTTTGGTTAGTTGAGAAGGGCAATGGGTGTGTTAAAGCAAATTTGGAGGAGCAATCATTTTGCAGATAAGGGGAAAAAAGGTATGAATGAGAGAAAGAAAAATGTCAAGGAAGATAATTATTGGCTGGACAAGGGAAAGGACAAAAAATGAGGCTCAATAAAAAAGATGTAGAAAACTAAGTGAGGCTGCTGTTTGGGGTATGCAACACACAATCCCCTATATTCCTCTTTAATTTATCTCTGAACCTGATCTATACTGGTGAAGAGCACATTGGCTTGAATAGAGTCTATCTAGATAATGAGATACACAAGGACTGTCCTGAAAGTATAGGCCTCGAAAACTGTTTTAATTATGTTGACATTGGCTCCATACTTTTGGGACAGACCTCTTACTAGGTCAGACTTGACATGAAGCAGCTCAGTGAAATATGCTATAGCTAAATTACGGTAATATTTTAGAATCACTGGCTTATGTTTGTTTCTTAGGCTGGATTGTAAACAAATGCCTTCTTCATCTTTCATATCTATTCCCATATGAAATGTGATGCATAATAGGTGCTTACCACATTTTACTTGAAATTTTCTTACTGTCTGAAACCACATACTGTTTGAAATATTTTCTAGCAGCCCTAAGAAAGGGTGTCTACCATTAATAACAGCCCTAGGACCTAAAGAAATATATTATGACCAAAGCTTATTTTTAAGACTTAATTGATTATGATATTTATATATCCTACTTTGCCCCAGAAAGTGTGTATGATGAATATATCCTTGAGGACTTTTTTGTTTTGTTTTGTTTGCTTTGATGTTGTTGCAAATAATAAAGTCTATAATGGGTAATGTGAACAAACGTAAATTTACTGGAAAGATATTGGGTAGCTCACAAAATCAGTATATACAACAGAAAACTAGACCCCCCCCCCCAACACACACACACAATTCCAAATAGAACAAGCACAATAAGGTATGGGGAAATTATGCAGGCTAGATATTAGGGAGCCAGCATTCAGATAAATGAACATTATCCATATTTTCAGATCTTGAAACGCTCTTGCTAAGTTTCAAAGTTTCAGGAGCAAGAATCTGATAGGTTAAATTTAAGTCTTATGCTAACCTACCCATTGACTCTACTGAGCTGGAGAGAAAAGACCTAGTCAGAGGAGCCTACAGAGTCTCCACAAATTCCTTTGGTGCCTATCCTGGAGGAAATGAATGATTTACAGTCCTATGCAGATTGCAATCAATGGAAGAGAGTAAATTCTTTGAAGGAAATAATGAGGGCTTTTGGAAAGCACACATGGATACTAGGCAACCAGCACAGTGAACATCCACAGCAATTGGGCACCTTTTGCAGTGGTACTTTCCATCTTCAGTGAGACTGTGAAAGCGGCCCAAAATGAGACCATGAACAAGAGTCAAATGAGAAGTCAACTACTGCTCTCTCTCAGCACATGTGCACGCATGCGCATGCACACACACACACCCACACACACACACACACACACACACATTCAGGCACCCATCCACACTCCTACACAGCTACCCAGATCCAGGGAGCAAAATTTATTCAGAAAGGTAAACACTACCAATTCAACAAAAGAAGAAACTTCAGAAACAAAACAAAGGAAGGTATCCGGACTGGTTCTTGTTTTCTTTTGCATTTGAATTGCTTGCTTAGATGCCTTCAAGCTAAGCTTTCTTTCATTTATCAAAGAAATTGTATTTACCATCAAATGACAATATCCTCTCCCAATTTCCAATAGCTGTCTATTTTAAAGGGTTATCTAAGAGTGACTATTTAAGAGCATCTGAAACAATGTGGAATCTTGACTATGAACTAAGGAGAAACCAATACTGGGATGTAGTCAAAATTGGGCAAGTTCTGGAGCCCATCATTTCTGTCACTAACAAGTCACCAGGCCACTGCAACTCACAACTATTAGTCATGTCTTCTTGAAGCACAGAGGCAAAGCAAGAAAAAAAGCAGCAGGCACTGAAGGGTTTCTGGAGGATAGATTCTTTCCATGCACTGGTCATATTTTGATGACCTTACAGATTAAAAGAAAATTATACATGCCAGCACTACTAGACTAGATTCATGCCAACCTATTTTAAGTATACAGCAGAGCTGCAAGTTTTGCTGATTCAGGATTCTATAGTGGGAAAAGGAACTCTGATAATCCTGTTGTGAGAACACCATTCAAAAGATTACCAGGAAAGACAACACTTGTTACTCTTTTGTAGAAAAGATTGGAAAGCTGCTAAAGAAAGTGTTCTAAATCTTGAAGAGATAAAAATATAATATGCCAAAACATCAAACTGAAGCAAAACTAAACTTGTTAAATACACATGTTTTGCAAAGACAAACCTTTCCTGGTTATGCCATCTTACATGAAATCCCTGCAAACAGCTTTTAAGATGTGCAGAGCATTTTACAGATCACTGAAAACCTAAATACCAGAGTCCATTGAGGTGAGATATATTTAGCTATCCACTGTGCCTATGCCTGCATTCACCATTTTTTGCCAGCTGCTATGTCAAGGACTTTTAATGCATCATTTTAAGAAATGCCCTTTTGTAGGCCCTGGTTGGTGGCACAATGGATAAGACACCAGCTTGAGAACCCACAGGTCACTGGTTCGATTCCCCAGCCAAGGCACATAACCAAATTGCAAGCCAGGTCTCCAGCCAGGTCTGTAGCTGGAGGCAGGTGAAAGGCAACCATACATTCATGTCTCTCTACCTCTCTGTCTCTCTCCCTTCCCCTCTCTCTAAAAATTAGTAAATAATATCTTTAAACAAAACCAAAGGCTCATTTTGCAGGTAAAAAACAACCTTGACGCAAATCTGCATTGGAGGATGCAAACTTTTCCCTCCCCCAAAAATGTGCATGTATGCCTCAGGGTTAACCTCAGGCTCTGTCAAGAATACATTCGAAATGAGGAAGAAGTAGTTTGTAGGACTAGAAAATTTGGAACAATGCCTTGTAAAAAAAATCTCTCTCTTTCCTTATACCATTAAATTATATAATTTTGCTTTAACACGCATAATTCCTAGTAAAAATCATATTCATTAGATGAACTTCATTTGAAAGAAAGATAGAAGCAGCAGCCATCAGGAGGGTGACCTTGGAACATTCCAGAAACATGATAGTTCATACATTGGTTCCTGTCCAGATGTCACTGAGAAGGAGGCGGGGGAAAAAAGGTCTTTGGCAAAATCCCACTTATTTTGATATTAGATATCTCTCTGTTCCCTCCAACTAGATGTAGTTTCACCACAGTCATATTTCAGTATTGGGTCGACAGATGAATTTGTCCTGTTCAATCACTAACATTGATTCCCTCTTGAAAAAATGAAACTTTGAGTTGCTTTGGCACCTAATTTGCTCTCCATATGCAAAATTAAAGACAGAGAATTAACAGGTGCTCCAATCAAACATCTAAAAAATGGATTCAGTAATGGATCACATTCCATTATATTTCTCCTCTAAATACTATGGAATAAGCTATCCATGCACAAATGTTCTTTTCAGGTTAATTGGTGTTCCCAATAGATAGAATAGAAATATCACCTAAATATTATATAGCCATATTTCTACTGCATTAAGCCAAAACTTTGTGCTGATCCAAAGGGCATAATTTTTTTTTCTTGGAGAACCCTGTCAATTTTCCAGACTGGCCTGTGAATGTAATGTTAAAAAGGTATGAGTTAGCATAACATATGTGACCACATTACCTGTTAAAATGCATTAATCACTGTATTCAACACAGAATAAGGCACTGTAGGCTTGCATACTAATTTGGAAAATTAGCATCATAATATTTAGAGACATGTATTTTTAATATGTAAACATTATCATGAAAAATGGTTTCAAAAAACTTTTGAAAAATGAGTGACTTTATATGGAGCTATTTTTTTTAAAGATTTTATTTATTGTTATATTTTTTTTAGAGAGAGGGGAAGGGATAGAAGCAGAATGGGGGAGAAACATCAATGTATGGTTGCCTTTCACCTGCCTCCAGCTACAGACCTGGCTGGAGACCTGGCTTGCAACCTGGTTATGTGCCCTGGCTGGGAATCGAACCAGCGACCTTATCCACTGAGCCACCAGCCAGGGCTTCTATATGGAGCTATTTTAATATATACTCTTATATCAGAAATGTATACCAATGGTTGTTGTAACATTCACTTGGAACCTTGAACTATAGAGAAAAGAGACTGTCTTAGGAGGAGTGTGAACCTTCATTCTAAATGAAACAGAGAGAAGGAGTGGAATCATGGGAGACAGACTGGTTGACCTCTGAGCTTTTTCCATGCCTAGATGAAGATAATAATGATAGACAGTTATCACTGTTTCTAATAGTCAAAAATACCTCTCCCCACAATGTTTTGGTCTATCTGCATTGGTATTACACACATGGCCTTAAACCATTTTAGACATGTATAATTGGTAGAGTTTTATTGGTAGAAAACTGGTCAACCAAGAAGAATGAGGAGGGTCAGGGCTGGTTAATCTACAAGTGTGTTACCTGGTAACAGTAAGTTTTGATCAATATCTCTCACATAAACTACTGGGTTTGTTTGCTTTTCATAAATTTATATAGAAGCAGGCTTTGAATGTCTGAATAACTGGTTCTGCAATGAAATTCCAGCTCTTTGTTCTCTTAGGTACTCTGACAATCACCTTGCACGACACATTCACTTAAAGTAAATGTCTTTTCAGGCCAAGGTAGAGAGTGGTGCCCATTATCGCCTATAGCTGGCCACCAGAAAACTTCCTAACCTGTGGTCTGGCACAGAAACTTTAGGAACCATTTTTGGATTTGTGCACCCTGTTAATGCAAGAATTAAAATTTCTCTAAAATATTTTTGCCAATTTATCTATATTGAATATTTTTGCCAAGATAATTCATTTTCAATATTAACTATGTTATTTAACAAGATACTCATTTTGACAATTTTTTCCTCTGATGATCTCCAAGCTACATAGTAAAGCATTGTTCTTAATCTACATATGGGTAACAGAAGCATAGGTGGAAGCCAATTTTAAAGTAAGGTATTTTTAATTAGAAGGACAACTAGACAGCTCTGAGTGTGAATTCCTGAGTAGAGCAGCCACCTGAATATGGGTTAGAGTTTGCCCATGGCAGCATAACACAGAGGGCTATTTGAAATATTTGAAAGTAATTTTACTGCCCTGGCTGGTGGTGCAGTGGATGTGGTGCTGGCCTGCAAACCCAAAGGTCACTGGTTCGATTCCCAGCCAGGGCACATAACTAGGTTGCAAGCCAGGTCTCCAGCCAGGTCTGTAGCTGGAGGCAGGTGAAAGGCAACCATACATTGATGTTTCTCTTTCTCTCTGCCTCTCTCCCTCCCCCTCTCTCTAAAAAGTAATAAGAAAATCTTTAATAAAAAAAGTAATTTTATTCATCTCACCATTAACATACAGCTCTCACCACTCTGGCTCCATACATAATGGAAGTCCAGATGTATTTTGTACTCTTGGTTCCATAGGTTACCTAGTGTTTAGGCATCAGTCATTCATCATTCTTACCAATTTCCTCATCCCTAAAAACAGTGTTGAGTGCCAACTCTGTATAAGACAACGTTCAAGAACAAAGCCAAACCCAAATGTGGATAAAATCTCCAACTTGTTGTAGATTAAGACAGATAACAACATTTATGCTGCTGTATGTACTGCAAGGTCCTAACCAATAATAATAAGTCCTTTGAAGGTGTGTGTCATTATTTCATTCATTTTTGAATGAGCAGAGGATGATCTTATATGCATCAACATGCACAGATTTTATAGAGTACTATGCCCATTGCACATAACCAGTAGATATTTGTTATGGAGGCTGAACCATGATGGAAAATCAGTGCCTTGCTTCTTATAGTAGAGTTTCTGAGAGCAGGGGAAATGCACATTATAGTTTGTTTAGAAGTAAAGTCAGAGATTAAGTTCAAGATTCAAGTACTGCTAAATAGCTGTGTGCTTTGAACAATACTCTTACTCTCTCTGAACCTCCATTTTCACATCTGCAAAAGAGAAGTAAGAATCCTCAGCCACTTAGTGATTGTAAGTTTAAGTAAACAAACATAGTATTTGTAATGGCATGCTTCATTCATAGAATTCACTCAATTATGAACAAAATGAATTAATTATCTAACAAATGATAATCTGCCTTGCCTTTTTTTTTCTCCCTGGCAATACTAGACAATCAACATCATGGTAATGCTGGACTGGAGTATAGAACTGACTCATGAATATAAACTAATTATATTATATCAGTCTTGCACGCAAGCAATTTTGCCCCACAAAATATCTAAGTAACTGAACTTACTACTTATTTTTGATTGAGTTTTCACATACTTCATTTAGGTTAATTTTATAAATCCTAATATTCAAAAGCATTTTCCTATGTCACCATTATTAATAAATAATTAGGAAAATAAGTCACTATCTTTACTGTATTAATAATGGAGTCCTTCTTTTTTACCCACATAAGTTGAACTAAATTGTACTGAGCTAATATGGAATCCCAGGCTTTGTATCAAAAATGTTGAAAAAATATGTCCCTTTAAATGTTTTGGGTTGTTAGGCTCTAGACAGTATGTTAGAAGACCATGATCTCATTTAACCTTCACATCAGTCCTTCAAAGAAGGTATTACTATATCCATTTTGTAGATGAGAAACTAAATATATATATCTATATCCTTATTTCACACATATTGGAGATCAACTTAATCAGCCTTGTATTGTCATCTATTTATTGAAAGTTCATCAACAAATGTCATTAGTGGGTATGTATTGAGCATTTCTTTCTGGTGCTCATGAAATGGCTGGGACATGGTGGATGGCCAACACATTTTTTTTTTTTCAGATGTAGAAATGAATTGTGCACGTACACTCTGGAAATAAAGTACATGGTATGTCTCTGTGACTCCACCATCAGCTGCCAAGCACATGGACCTAAATCCTCCCTTTCCAATGTATTCTCCTTTTACCTTTTCTGACTAATGCATGATAAAGTCATGCCTTTTAGAGTCAGAACCCAAATCCTGGGTTAGAAATTATCTCCACAGGTCTATTCACTCACTCAGCAAAATGAAAGGCATGATGTTAGATACACATAACTGCTAAATATGAATAGCCTATAAAGTAAATATCAGGTAACTACCATATTTTAAAGGGACTGATAAAGCATGTTTTCTCAAATTTGTCTGTTTAATAGAATTTGGGGGTTTGTTAAAAAGGTATAGATTCACAGCAACCCACTCCTTTCTCAGGCACATTTCCTGTGCTTATAGGGCTCTTATTCTAGTGAGGAAGAGAAAAATAAACCATTGTGGTAAGCATGCTGAAGGAAAGAAGATGCTCTATGAGATGCAGCTATGCACTTAGATACTCTTTGAATATAGAAAGTCATACTTTAAATAGCTAGAGAAGGCCCGACTGTGAAGTGATATTTACACTGAAGGATGGAAGGATAGCACCATGTGAAGAACTGGACAGTGTTGAAGATAGGGGAAATGTCAGGGTCAAAGTGCCTGAGCTCAGAGAGCTACATGTATTCAAGGAATCAGAGGACCAGTGTGTCTGGAGCATCCTGAGAAGGGCAAGAAGTAACCTGATGTAAGCATAGACTGGAAAGAAGGGTCCAGATGATCTACATCACGCCAGGTGCAGATGAAAAAAGGATGAAATAAAAAAGTTTGGGCATTTTAGGACAATTTATTTACTTATTGAACTATCCATTAGTGGCACAGATTTTTGTGCCAATGTTTTAAAAGCAGAATAACATACATTCTAGCATCCATTAAAATTGTATATTTGTACTAGGAAAAGAAATCTTTTGTTTAATATTTCTTAGTTTATCTTTGTGGTTGTATGAAGTGTTTGTTACAGAATACTCAATTTGTGACCTTGATAAAGAGAATATAACAGCAATGGGATTTAAGTAGTGTAGTATGGAGGTATTATTAGTCCATGTATTATCTGAGATATCTTATATGAGGTTATGTTATTAAATTAGGGGTTATTACTTCATGAAATCCTCCAATGTAGAAAATCATGGAAGTCCAAGATAAGTAAGTTACTAGAAAAAGCAATAATGAAGTAAAATGAAAGTGAGCCCTTAAAAATAAAGATTCTCAAATCATGGAGATGTAATTTTACAAATACACGATTAAAAATCTACCAAAAAATAAATAAAAGAAATTCTCTTCACTTTAATAAGGTTTTATAGGCCTTGGGCAGGTAGCTTAATCGGTTAGAACTTCAACCCGCTATGTCAAGGTTGCAGGTTCAATCCCTGTCAGAAATAACAAATTTCTCTCTTTCTCTCTAAAATTAATTTAAAAAAAGGTTTGACAAAAATATCAGTGCTTATATTCTATCACAAATGGAGACAAAGTCTCATCCTAAGTGGTCATAATTTTTTTAGTAACAGGAAGGATTTCAGCTTTTGTGAACATGCCTTTATAATCCATGTAAGGGAACAATTTCATGGTTTTAGGCAGAGACAGAGGAAAGTAAGATATTATATGAATGTGAAGCTTTATTCAGAAATCACATTTTGAATTAAGAAAAACTATTTGTCACAAATGGATAACATACAGTATCTATTTCAGGAGGTTAAATTTTCAAAGGTAATATTTATACCAAGGGTATTAAACAATATTTTTAGCATTTACAAATGTTGTAACAATAATGGAATTAATTTAAGTCTGATATGTTAATGTAATATATAGATACTGACAGTCTACCTTTCAGACAACTTGATGTGGAAAAAAATCATCATTACAAAGACCTTTGTTTTTACATCTATAACATTGTATGAATATGAGAACCGTCTATGGCCATACCACCCTGAACACAACCAATCTCGTCTGAATATGAGAACCAACTGAAAAAAACAAGAAAATTATTTAAAAAATATGCTCCTTTTACTATTTTGATAAAAACACAAGCAAAAATATGGGACCCCCTATATTAAATATAATACTTGCTGTAGAATCCATTTTTCACTGGACCTTCGATACAAGAAATTATTTAATTCACCTAAAGGAAAGAAAAATGAATCAGTCAACAGGATTGTTATAGTAGTTATGGAGTGCTCAGTGATAAGCTGCATGTTATGGACAAAAAGACGATGAGGAAGAGTGAATCACTGCCTTCAAGAAAATTATAGTTTAATTGTGGACTTGTATTAGTTTAATGGAAATAATTTTGAAATAATGCATTGAGGAGTGGAGATGATTAAAAAACTTATAAAGCAGCTAAGAAAAGTTGCATCTTGACACACAAATAGGATTTTGAAAGGCTTGAATATTGAAAAAGATGAACATTTCTTGAGCCTTATAGGTGTAAATATAGTGCTGAATGTATCTTACACATGTTTGTTTTTTTTACCAATTTATAATTTTCATAGCAGTCCTGTGAGATAGGTAATTATCTTTTCGAAGTTGAAGAAACTAAAGCTTAAAGGAGTAGGCAAATTTGCTATAGTCCACAGTTTGTACCTGGCCACTCTTGCTTCAAAGTCTATGATGCTCTCCCACCACAATGGTTCAGAGTTCCAGAGGTGAGAAATGTTAGGGTGCAGAGAGAGGTAGGGTGAAGAGGGAGGCAAGGAATGGCATTCAGGTGAGAGAAAATAGGAAAATTTTAGTGAGGAGCTACACAGATGTGACATTTCCATCATAAATACTTCTGATTTCTTGGACTACTTTATTTCTTTAGAGAGGAAAAAAATTCATAAACCAGTCTCCTCTATCTCAGGCAACAGCACTGCTCTGCATGCAATTGTTCAAGTCATCCTTGAGGTCTTTTGTATTTTTTACTGTTACTAATTCATTACTAAACTCTGTCATGCCTGCTTCTAATGTACAGGGTGTGCATGATAAAGTGGCAAAATTTTAGTAAAATAAACATACCACAGATGTGTTATATTTTGAAATAAATTTATTCTTATATATAAATACATAAACATAGTCATTATTTTTTTTAACATTCAAAAAAGTCTCCATTTGCTGCAATAATAGAGCCAATTCCACTTTGGAATCTTAAGCATTAACTTCTCTTTATCCATGAACATCATCATGTTTTCAATCTTACCTTTAACAGCCTCTTTATTGGAATGAGGTTGTTTATTAAGTTCTCTCTCACAAATGCTCCATACATAATAGTTGAAAGGGTTTGCTTCTGGTGAACTAGGTGGCCAGATCTCCTTTGACCAGAATTCAGGAACATTGACACTGAGACATTCTTGCACCTTTTTAGTATTATGTGCTGGTGCGCCATCCTGTTGGAAGATAAAATGACGTCCATTTGTGATTTGCTTCATCCACGGTACAACTACTTCTCTCAAAATGTCAAGGTAAACATCCTGGATCTTCATTGATGATCTTCTGGATTCTGTATACAATATCTGGACTTGTGTGATCCTTGTGTACCTTATGCATTTTCCTTGTTGATGTGGCGACATCAGGATCAGCATTATACACCTTCTTCACATTGTCAACTGTACATAAAGGGATGTTATTGAAGTTTGTAATTTCTTTAGCAGTTGACCTTGCATGCAGTCCAGACATTATGGTTGCTAACATCGTATTCCTTTGACATGATGGTTGCTCTCAGAATTTAATACTTTATATCTGAAACAATGATGTTAAATCATAACCTTAGAAACATAGTTTTTAAAAATTAATTAAGAAGTACATGAAAGAAGGAGATAGAATGTTATTGCCAATTTATTGTGTGCACCATGTTTATGTCTGTGCTCTTTATTTCTAACACATTTATTTCTACATATGTTGACATCTATCTCCATTTGTATCTAAATATAACTATAGTATATATTAATCTCTATGCATCTTATCTTCAAATCTATCACTATTTCTATATAAATTTTATGTTCATATCTCTGCCTCTAAATCTATATAAGTAGTCCTATTTTTATATGCATGTGTATGGAAATCTCCATCTCTTTTAAAATCTAAACCTATATAGGTCTATCTCTAAATCGATCTCTACATCCATATTTATATCTTCACCTGCCCCTAAAGGTAGACCCTAACCTATGTCTGCAGTCATCTCAAACCCACCTACACACCATCCCCAGCTAGTCTAGGTCACCATCTCAAACTGGGATTGCTGTGAGAGCCTCCAAACTGTCCTTCCAATTGCTATTCTTGAACCTTTTTAATATTTTAAATATACAAATTACTTCATGCTGATTTCAAAAGTTTACAACTCCTTCCTTCTCACACTAATAATAGTACCCAAATTCCTGCCCCTGGACAACTGACTCTTCTTTTTCTGTCTCATCTCATTGAAGTTTCTGTCTTGTCTTCAAGCTCCAGCTAAACTAGCTTTCATGCTTTTCTCAAATATATCAGTGATTTATGCCTCAGAGCAGTGCACTGCTATTCCCTCTGCCTAGTATATGGTATTATTTCAGAAGTTAACAAATTAGCTTGTTTCTTGTCATTCAGGCCTCAGTTCAAATGTTGCCTTTCGAGGAAAGCTATCCTTGGACATTTGGCATCGTGGCAGGGACTCTGAGGTTGGTTAGAAGTGGTCATGCCTGCTTGGGTCCTTCCCCCAGAGAGAGGTGGAGTCCATGGAGCATCCCCTGGAGTCTGAGAAGGGTCTGTGATTGCACACATCAAGATGATGAGGCAGAATGATGCTCTGGGTCTGGCCTAGAGAGACTGGCAATTTCCACTCATGCTTAGAAGCAGACAGAAGCCATGTAATTAGTGTAGCTCCCTCTGATCACTATACTGTAAGAAGCCCTAGCCACATGGAGAGACAGTGGAGGGTAAAATAGTATGCGGAAAGAGAAGGGAGAAAGGGGAGGGGTGGGGGAAGAGCAGGTGAGGAGAGAGAGACAGAGGTTCCGAGGGGCTGCACATATTTGGGGGAGGTGGCTCTTCTTGTTCCAGATGCTACTACATGGATCACAGACAAATGACCCTGCTGAATATCTCAACTAACAAAATATAAATAAATAACCAAAGCACAATGTTGTTTTAAGTCCCAAAATTTTGAGTTGTGTGTTACATAGCTCTGGTTAACCAGATGCATGAAAAGTATAATTTATCACATTATCCAGCCAGTTAACACTAGACACATCCCTCTTTCCTCTTTCATATCTTCTCTTCCTCTCTCTGTCCCTCACTCCCTCCTTCTCCCCTTCCTTCCTTTTACCTTTTTCCTCTCTCCCTCTTTTTCTTGGTTAGTTGGCTACTATCTAAACTCTTTAGATTATGAGCTTCCCATGAATAATAACCTTGTGCATCTCTTTTCCCACTGGTCTCTGGTATGTAGAGGTGTGCCTCATCAATGTTTAAAACCAGCAGATGTATATGTATTGAATGAATGAAATAAGCTGAAATAGGCCTGTGAATTTCATTATTCTACTTACACAAGATTGGCAGTTACTCTATCAAAATTATGACATCCATCCTTTCCATAAATTAACAAATAAAAATCCCTGCCCAAATCTTTCCAAGTATAAATATGGAAGGAATACACAATATATGGTATTTTGTAGTTTTATAAGAGGTGGGTTTTAGCAAAACAGGATGCTTGAATTAGCTGGTAAATTATACTTCTCTACTGCTCTCTGGTATTAGATTTCAGTGGGGTTACAAAATGGTTAGTTCCATGCTATAATGAGCTTTAAAGGAGCAAATAACATCCACAGATTTTGAAGTAGATTAAAACACATCCTTTGGCTTCTCAGTACTCAGTCTTATAGCTGGCAGAGTTCCAACCCCCTTTTCATCAGCCTCATGATGCCCTGGACCAGGCCATGTGGATCCCGGCTGCCCAGCTGCCTCTGATCTGGGGAGCTGAAGCAGAAATAACTTCCATTGCTCATAGATGACTCTGCACAAGGGCAGTGTCAGCCCTGCTCTACAAATGCCAACTCAGGGCCATTTGAGAACTCCTGCTGCGGGGAAGATGAGGTTTTCAAGATATAAGAAGAGCCCCTTTCACATCGTCACCCTTTGTTTAGTACAAAGACAGGAAAGGCAGTACAGCATTAGAGAGAGGACCTTGTCACCTACAATGTAACTACATTGAGCAAGCCACCTCAGAGACACTCCTTAAGATGCCCACCCAAACTGTACCCTACATTCTGTCCCTAAGAAATGCTTTCTAACCTCTGCAGTCACTGAGGTGGACTGCTGCCCTGTCCAGACTCCAACCATTCTGGCCTTCTCTTGGCTTCTTCCATGTGTTGTGTGACTTCTAGGTTCAGCACCTTTGTACAGGTTATTTACTCTAACTGGAACTCTTTTAACACTTACCTTCTTCATCTCTCTCAAAATCAAGGCCTCAGGAAGCTACAGTGTTGTTTCCTGTGGGAAGGCTTTACTCCTCTCCTAGATGAGGCTGTCTAGCTCTGCTGCCCATTTATATTATATCCTTTATAGCAAGGGACATTCCTGTATTTAAATAGCCAGGCCAGGGATGCCTGTGTTCTTGCAATTCATCAATCAGTCCACTGTGCTGTGTTCTCTAGTGTTAGTTTGTCAGTAAGTCTGATAACAGCAGAAATCAGGCCGGATTTGTCCTCTTCTATGTAGCATAATACCAGGCTTAGAGCAGACGTTCAGTAATTAGTAGGTTGAATGAATAAATGAATCATTGATGAATGGATGGATTGCTAAAATTCTAGGTTAGCGAACATTTGGTCTTACCTAAAACATGCATGGAAATATTCAGTCCATGCCGAAAGGTCCTTGAAACTTGGCCCTATCAAAAATGTCCATGAAGATGCTTGGTTCACATTGACCCACATATCTAGCCCTATGTGTCATTACCAGCTGGGAAACTGAGGCATGAAGAGTTATTATTGACAATATAGCCATAAGACAATTATTGGACCAAGAAGACATAATAGTATAGTACATTTTTTAAATGTAATAAACTACAAACACAAAATACAAATAAATGTTGCAGGCTATTTGAACCCAGGGAGGTTTTCTAAGCTACATACATTTTGGACAGAACAAAATATGAAGGACCATTTGGTATGGCCCAAATAGTCTCATGAGCATTTTGGACAGGACCAAATTTCAAGACTCTTTTGGCATGAACTGCCTGTCTCCGTGGATGTTTTGGATAAAACCAAATGTCCTGAAAGGGAGATACTTTTATTGATTTTTCTCCCCTTAGATTTGGAACAATGTGTTTATCCCTAGTGAGATTCTTCATGTCTAAATTCTTTATTTCTGGTCCTCATAGATTGCTGGTATGTTCAATTGCGGCCTATGTTGTAGACCAATTCTGGCTTGAGGCAGAAAGCACGTAAGAAGTCCCATTCTTTGTCTAGTCCTTTCCTCTTAAGAAAAAGAAAAAAAAAAAAAATTCTATTCTCTTACTCATGAATTTTTTCCAAAGTTCTCTTCCTAGCAAGGATTCTAAAGCCTTTGATGTTGAATTCTGGAATCACAATTATATCCTTATAGGATGTTCCATTGGGATAAAAAGAACCCAGCACATTTAATTCATGCCTTTGTTTCATGTTCCAATTATTGAAACTTTTTCAGTACCTGACCCAGCCCTTGAACATTGTAATACTCAATAATTAGTAGTCAGTACTATCATTGTGATTTTTAATTAAAAGTCAATAGTCAAGTCACTTGGGAAGTTCTTCTCTTTCCCTGTGAGTTTTGTTTACAATTCTTAACATTTCCAGTTTACTATAAACTGGTCTGAAATATTCCACCCTGACCCTAATCCATGAACTCAGGCTTTCCTGAGTATTTTTCAATGTTTCCTAATTTTTCCTCTTTCAGCAACTACAGATCATTTCTGCTAGGATTCCTTTCACTGAGGCTCAGCTCATCTGTTGGAAACCCAGTTTCTTTTTGAATAACTATCTTAGCAGATCATTTTCCCCTCAATGTATGATTGCCTTTCACCTCCCTCCAGCTGGGGACCTGGTTGGAGACCTGGCCTGCAACCTGGATATGTGCCCTGACTGGGAATCGAACCAGTGACACGGGTTTGAAGGCTGGTGCTCAATCCACTGAGCCACACCAGCCAGGGAGCAGATAATTTTGAATAAGAACAAAGATTATTGTGATTCTTAGATATCATTGCTATGTTCCTCAGACTGGAACACTAATATTAGAGTCATTTTATCTGAGCATCTTTAACCTCTTCTACTTAAGAGCTTAAATTCTAGATTCATACCAATGAATTTTGGAGAATAGATCTTCTACTTATTAGTAGTAAAACCTTGAAAAACATATTGAATCTCTAAGGTTCTTTTTCCTCTTTTGTAAAATGGAAATCAATAATAGTACCTACCTCCCAGAGGTATTGTCAGGACACAGTGAGATGACATGATAATAAAAGACTACTGGCAAGCCTATTCTCTCAGGACAGTCTGCCTACTTTTGATTATAATTCTTGTTTGGTCTTAACATCTGCCCCAAGGTTTTCCTAGGTGGGTCTGCTTCAAGTACTATATCTGTGAATTACCTAAGGACACACATACATTATTGGTTTTCTGGTTCTTTGGGAACTGGAGATTGCCTAGATGCCAATATTTTAAGTACTTTCTGAATTCATTGGCTTGAATAGCCTCAGCACAGTAACAAATATTCTGTTTGTGACTCTTGCTTCCTGGGTAATCTTTCGAATGAACTGGACTGTGTATTTTTCATTAAAAACACTATAAATGAAATTATTATTTTTAAAGGCTTTCTTAATGAGACTCCTGCTTCTTGGAGATAGAGTAGACATACTTATTTCATCATCCCAGTTAGTATAGCTAAGAATACTGGATAGAGTATATAAAACAAGTAAAAGAAAACTCAAATATAGAGAAAAGAAGGCAGACTCACAAGAAAGCTTAGGATCTAAGGAATAACATGGTGGTTAGTTACCTGCATTTTCCTTTTGCCTTTTATACGCCGACTTGGAGCTGATGAAGTCAGCAATCTAGAAACACCAGCCGGCACAGATAAAAATAGCCCTCACAAAAGCCTGTTCTCCCTAGCCAAGGGACTAGGAAGAAGGGCAGCCTAACAAGACAGAAAACTTTCAGACAATAACTGCTCTATTCTAGGTAAACAACACAGGGAAAAAACTCTATTCCTACCCTAACTACACCAGCAAAAGCTGAATAGGGATCCACTTGATGATGTAATGGGGAATTCCAGTGCCCTTCCCTGGCTGAAGTTGGAGAAGGTAGGTAGGGAGGCAGAATTTTTAATTTCTGCTGTCCAGTAATAAGACCCTTACCCACAGAACCAGTGCAGAAGACATGGAGGCCTAGACTTTCAATCAACATGACAGTGGTGTTCCCACTCTCCAATCAGGTGGTATAAGAGAAGTCCTAGTGGTGGAGAATGGGACCTTTAATCATTGCCCAGTGGGAACAAGGTCAGCCTCACTGCTGTCAGTGAAGATCACATGGGGAGTCAAACCTTGCACTTCTGCCCAGTAATAATGAAGAGCCCTGCCAAACTTTGACGTTAATAGAGGTTGAGTGGCCAGGGTTCAATAAAAAATTATTTGTCTTATCAAGAACCAGAGAGAAACCAAACTGAATGAAAAAAGTCAAGCATGAGATGTTAATGCTGGTATGACAGAGGTGTTAAAATGATCTGACAAAGATTTTAAAGCAGCCACAATAAAAATGTTTTTTGAATAATTATAAACATACTTGCAATAAATGAAAAAACATATAAAGCTTTAGCAAAGAAGTAGGAGCTTTAAATAACCAAATTGAAATTGTAGGATGGAAACACAATTACTGAAGTAAGAAGCACAGTAAATAGGCTCAATTGCAGAATGAAGGGAACAGAGAAAATCATCAATGAATGGAACATAGAGCAATAGAAATTACTCTTTCTGAACAGCAAAGAGAAGATATACTGGCAAAAGATGTAATAGAATTTTAGGGATCTGTGGGTACATAATAAAAGACCTAACATTTATGCCATTAGAGGTAAAGAAAACGAGAAGAGAGAGGGCAGAGCTTAAACATTTACATAGGGAAATCATGACCAAAATTTCCAAAATTTGTCTAAAGTAATAAACCTACAGATTCAAGAAGCTGTGTAAAACCCAAACAAAATACACCCAAAGAAATCCATGCGAAGGCATTATAATTTAACATTTGAAAACTAAAAACAGAGGAAAAGTCTAGAAAGTGGCCAAAAGGGAAAAAAAAAATTCCTATCATATAAGAAAAAAAACTATTAAAATGATAGCTGGTCCCCCATCAGAAATGACAAAGGCCAAAATAAAAGACACAACATTAAATGATGAAAAGAAAGAAAAGAACCCCCCATCAACCTAGAAAATTATACCCAGTATAAATAATATTCAGAGATAAAGAAAGTCAAAATATTCTTAGATCAGGAAAAACTAATAGACTATCTTATTTTCAGACTGTTCTTAAAATATGACATGAAGTTCTATAAACAGAATAGAAATTACAAAATAAGCAAACCTAAAACATCAGTAAAAAGGAAACAGTAAAATAATAAAGTCTGAAAAAATACATTAGACTACCTCCTTGAGTTTTCTATTTTTTATGATTAAAGCTAAAATTTTAACATTGTTGATAAAGTTCTAAATATTTATATACTAAAAATATCTAATTTATATTATAAATAGAGGAGTCAGAAGGAAAAGGGAGTAAAAGTTATTATACTTTATTTGAACTTATAAAATAATGACACAAGGAGACACTGATATATATTATACATACCATTAAAAAGACTACTGAAAGAGATACACTCAAAATAAATCAAAATGAAATTCTAAAACAAATTAAAATCTTCTACAAGAAAGCAAGTTAAAAGAAACAGAGAAATAAAAAAATTAGAGTATAAACAATAAACAAAAATTAAATGTTAGGTTTAAACCCTAATATACTGATAAGTATGTTAAATGTAAATGGTATAAATATGCAAATTAAAAGACAGAGATTGATTAAGTGGATTATAACATGACTCAACTATTTCAAAAATATCTATTTTTCATTCATGGATCAAAGTAAGCAAAAGTGTATTTCTTAATATTAGATAAGATACATTTAAGAACAAAAAGAAATTACCAGAAAGAATGACTTTATATAATGATAAAGAATTAATTCATAGAAAAACACAGAAATCCTAAATATGTGTGCATCTGACAACAGGGTTGCAAAATGTGTGAGGCAGAAACTCGTAGAATTAAAACAAAGAAAAAAAATAGATATTTATCACTGTACTTAGAAACTTAAATACCAGTCTCTTGAAAATGTATTTTAAAAAACTAGACAAGAAGTCATCAAGTATTTAGAATAACTCAACAACAGCATTAACCAAATTATACTCAATACTCTTAGGATACCCAACAACAATAGAGTGCACATTATTTCAAATGCTTGTTAATCATATCCTAAGGTAGAAATCCATAAAATAAACTTAAAAAAATTAAACCGAGGGTATACAGTCTTTTTACTAACCAAATTAGAATTAAATGAGAAATCAATAAGAGAATGATTACAAAAATCTCCAAACATTTGGAAACAAAGCAGCATATTTATAAGTAATCCATGGTTCAAAATTCAACAGAATTTTAAAAAATGTACAAGGTACTGAATCAAAATGAACATAAATATTATCAAAATTTGCAAGACACAGCTAAAACAGCGTTAAGTGGAAATTTTTAAAACTAAAGTCATATATTAGAATAAATGTCTCAAATAAATAATTAACCCTTTACCTCAATAATGTGGAAAAATAAGAACAAAATGAAGTCAACACAAAGAGAATGAAGGAAATAATAAACATAAGAGCAGAAATCAATGAACTTGTACATAGAAACATAATAAAGAAAATCAATGAAACCAAGAGCTGACTTTTTTGAAAAGGTCAATAAAGTAGGCAAACAACTAGGGAGACTGAGCAATAAAAAAGTAAAAATACAAAATTACCAATATTATAAATGAAGCAAGGGATACCACAGTAGACCCTGAAGATATACAAAAAGACAATACAGAAATCCTATGAACAACTGTGCACATATAACTTTGACAATTTTGATGAAATGGACTGCTTTCTTGAAAAACACAAACTACCACTCTTCACCCAATGTGAAATAATTGACTATAATAATCCTATAATTATTAAGGAATCTGAATTCAACTATTAAGAAATTGGGTTCAAAGTCCTTATAAAAAAAGTTAATACTGTTCTGTCACACAGATTTGCACTAAGAATATTAGAAAAATCTTACCAAGTATCTCTTTATGTACTTTAGTAATCCTATATTTTATTTTGTTCTTTTCTTCTTACAAGTTTTATAGTTGTATAATTACATTTGAATCTATAATACATTTTGTATTAACTTACATATAGGTATGAAATTTATATTCTATTTTTGATCAATTATTTCAGTAGGTATCACAACCAGCTAATAAATTAAAAATGACACACACAAAAACTCCTAATTATCCAAGAGCATGTAACAGTTGCTTTTTAGTTCAATAGAACTTAAGATTCAGCTTTTATCATTTTAACTGCACCATGGCTATACTTTATAAAACAAGAGCACAATAAAATGAATCAGGCTCTGTGATTTAGTGAAGAGGGTTCAGGGTAGGGACTCCTACTCTAATTTTTATATCTGATTATCTGTCGTACCTTGGTCAATCACTTAAATCCCTTGAGTTAGTAATCAGGAGAAGTTGCATGAGATTATTTTCTGGTCTTTTCCTTTTAGCTAAAACATTTTTGATTCAAATTCAGTATGTCTCATCAGAACTAGATTAAGGGGCAGGGCAGCCAAGGTATCTTTGGCAAATTGGATTTTCCAATGATGGTCACACCAGTATTAATCCCATCCGACTCACTCTTCTCACAAAGTGATGTTGACAATCCTCTCTTGAGAGATGAGGTCTCTGGTGCATTCCTCAACCCTGGGCATGACTTTGTAATTGCTTCAACTATGAGAGCACGTAAAATTGACATTTGCCTGACTTCTAAAAAGCAATATAACTTTCCTGCTTGCCCTCTCTCTGTGTCTCTTTTCCTCCCTGTGCCTTTGAACATCTAATGTACCATGTACAAAGTTTTGAAGCTGCCATGTTAGACATCACAAAAGACAGCATGTAGTATTAGAGAAAGATATAGGAGGAGCCCCTGCTGTTCTCACATGGCTAAATCTTCCCAGCTGAGGTTCCATACATGTAAGTGAAGATGTTTTCATGACAGCAGTGCTAGTCACCATCACAAGACTACCTAGTGAAAGATACTGAACCAGAACCACAGGCTGAGCTACTCTTAAATTCCTGTCTCACATAAATCATGAGGGATAATAAAAATTGCTGTTGGTTTAAGCTACTAAAACTCGGGGTGTTACATAGCCACGGGTGCTATAACAGTATCCACCTAAAAATTTCTAAAACATCACTGGCAATGAGTAAGAGGTACCGAATTGTATTTACTGGAATGTTTTAGAGAATGTCGGCACAGGGGTACATCTAGTGAATCTAGGTTTTACTGATTGCCACATCTTAACAAATAAATGTTTTGTTACTGAACTGAAGGGATTCATTTGCCTGTGTGCATCAAAGCCCAATCTAATGTAAACAGGAGTTTGCAGCCAAGAAAGCATTTTCAAGGAAGTGGCATCAAACCGAGAGCCACAGGTGCATGGTTATTCTAAGACCTGGCTTCCCCATGGTTTCTAGAAGGTGAGTTATGTAGAAGAAAAATCATGAATCATGATGACTAAGGGAGTTAGGGTCTCAGTCTTTATTGTTTGGTCTGCACTAGAATTGGAAGGAATGCTAATTCCACCTAGTCCTGATGTCTGGTTTTGCAAGAGTGTAATCACTGGGGGTTGGTCAGTTTTTCTGCATCTTGATCTGAAACACAACTGAGGCCTAGATGTTATCTCAAGTTTGACTAAAACTCTATCTCTGTGGTTAAAGACACAAGGCTTAGTTCCTGATATTATTTGATGCTGACCAACTCTCATTGTCCTGACAATCTAATGATTAAGGGAGTGGATGAGCAAGGGAGAGGGAGGTGGGGGAATCAGGGTACTCCTAGGCTGGAAAAGGCCAGTTTGAATCAAAGGGAAAAAAGGAGAAAAGATCAGTTTGGAGAAATAAAGTTTCTAATGGTTACAATGTCAGGGGTACATAGTTTGCATATTTGTAAAATGTAGAGTCAGAGGAATATGGCAGGAGACTTAAAATATTTGCTAATTGTATCTAAGACCATCAGGATTAGTTCATTTCCATGTAGCCTACTGAACAAGATTGTGAAAAGCCATGTCTTTTGGGGGGCATATCTTAGAAAGGGAACCCCCAACAGAATGCAAGAACCCTGAGCTTTCATGGGCTTAAGGATGTGTGTTTCCGCTACAAGGGTACATGTCCTTTTTCTGCAAAATCTTGAGGATACATTCTCTCATTAGAGATTCTAGAACAGCAACAAAAGCCTGGGTACTCTAGTCAAACTCTAGAGGTGGCCTGAGAGGAATATAGCCTAGTACTATAATCTGACACAAATCCTTGTCATGGAACTTGCAGAATCACTGTGTTAGATGGCAAATGCTTTCTTATCCCATTGGTAGACTTGTGCAGTGCTGTCTGAATGAACATGAGGGTGCCAGGTCAAAGTAGAAATGTTAAACATGATAACATGGTTCAGCTTAGTCTCTTGCTTCTGCCCTCTGCCCTGAGAAAGTTACTCTCCAGATAGAGGCAGCTCCTGCAGCCTGCATGTCTAATTGAGAGGATGGATAGACCAGAAGCACTAATGAAAGAGAACTCTACTGGTCTAAAGCTTTCAGGTAATGTAAGCAAGAAATAAATTGTGTTATACAACACTGACCAGTTGGAGTATGTTACTTCAGCAAAGCTACCAAATAGACACACCTATGGAGACACTAATAGATGTACAATCACCTTGAGGTTTGGAGTACTGTGGCTTTTTGCCCTTCTCTGAAGAATATGTGAGGGATTGTATGTGTGTGTGTGCATGCAAATATAATACATATACAGGGAGGTTTTGTCTTGATAAATCAGTATTTTTATATTGGATAATTTACTTATATTATTTAATATCTGTTATAACTCAATAACAGAGGTAAGTAATTTAGAAAGGTTGTCTTTGGCTGGTTTGCACTTACTATATAAAAGCTAGTGGAGTGAATTTTATGTACTAGTAGCCTAGATTTGACAACGCCTTTCAAGAATGGTACAGTAGATTGAGCACTGGCCAGCAAACCAAATGTTGCCAGTTTGATTCCCAGGCTGGGGGCGTGCAAGAGGCAACAAATGATGCTGTTTCTCTATCTTTCAATAAATAAATAAAGTAAAGAATATAACTATAAACAACTATAGGAAATAGTGTGCTATGAGTCATTAAAGGATGATAGTAATGAACACTTATTTTTAAGTACAGAAATCCAAATCATACTAACTTAAGCAAAGTAAAAATAATAATGATTATTGATAAATAAATGAAAGATTTCAGTGTGTGTGACTGAGCTTGTGAGTGTGTCCATGTGCCTATTGTTCAGGCACATTAATTGGCTTGTATCATTGAAAATATAATTTTAGGGCATGGCTGAATTCAAAATCTCAAACGATGTCATCACTGTTTTCTGTCTGTTTGTGTCTCTGTCTTCCTCTTCCTTTCTTCTTCCTGTTTCCACCCTTTCTTTTTCTCATATGTATCTTGTTCTGATCTACCTCTCTTTACTTCAAAACACTATGTACCTTAGTTTTGGCTTCATTCTTAGAGCTAAGAATGTGAGTCTTTTCAGAAATCACTATGGCTAACAATATGAGATGAAATTGTTTAAAGGAAAAGTCCCTCTTCTGCTATTGTCAGAAGAAGGGGTAAATGCAAGGTGGGCAAAATTTAAAACCAAAAAAAGTCTATTAAAGGGATTACATACTCAAGATATTAGAAGTATTTGCTAACTCCTTTTTTAGAAAGAATAGAAAGAATTTAATACAGGGTTTTGAGTTTTGCTAAGAGGTGTCAGCCATTTTGTGACCAGAACTGAATTGTTCAGAACCACAAAGAAGAGAAAGGAAGGCCAATATGTCCCAAGCAATGAAAGTTTTTAATGTTCCTTTGTCCCTAAAAGAACATTAAACAACTATTGAACAATATCAGTTTGAGGAGGGGATCACGCAAGCTCATGACCGTGGAAGGGGCAACTCAGATCTTGGCTTAGCATTATCTCGAGCACCTTGGGTTCTAAACACAACATTGCAAAGTTTTGGTATTAAAGAGCAAAATGAAACCAATTAGAGAACTCCCTATCAGAAAGTGGTATCAGCAGGTCAGAAACCTTCCCTCACTTTAATTCTTTTGACAGCATTTGTGTGCATAATTCCATGCCTTTGTCTTTATTAAAATAAAATTGAAATATGTAAAAAGCTTTTTAAGTAAAGTCTCCCAGGTGTCTGTTGCAGCCTCAAGCCCCTTTTCTTTCTTCTTTTGTTCTCTTAATTGTTGCTTCACAACAATTAGTTGGGTATTCATATGCAAACACCTGCAAATTAAAAGGGACTTAATATATGAGATTTTTACTACTGGTTAATTTTTACTTTGGTCTGCTGATAAGATCTGCAAAACTGCTTTTTTCTTCTCCTTGCTCCTTGGGGCATAAAAGAGAAAGGAAGGCATGAAAGCCACCTAAATATCTCAAAAGCTCTGCCATTGTTAAGATCTTTCTTCAACTTGGAAAGTGGTTTTTAATTGTTTCTTCCATTGTTTGCCTTGCTCCCTCTCTTGCAGAGAATGTTGTGTTGAAGCTTTCATTATTTGTTACTGACTTGTTATTCAGGACTCATTGGAATTTGTGGTATTACATTCAATATGGAAATGGGCTTGTAAAGGAAAGAAATAATCATCAGAAAAATAAATAGAATTTGATTGATAGATTGAAACCATTGTTTCAAGACAGAACAATGTATTCAATATCATGAGGGGAGAGAGATCTCAGAAATATGTTAAAATATTTTTTTTAAGTTTCTGAGAAACTTGTGGAGTGGAGGAGGTAGTTAAAAATCTAATGATTACCATTTTCCCTGACCTAATAGATTAAAGATGTCTGTAGTCTTTGCTGTTCCACCCTTAAGAGAGGGAGTCTCTTTTTCATCCCCTTAAATCTGAGCTTGCCTAGGGTGACTTGTCTGACCAATGAATACAGCAAAAACAACCTTCTGGGACTTCTGAGGTTGGGTCCAAAGGAGTCTTGCTACTTTCCCTGGGTTGAAAGAACACTTATTTTAGGGACTAGCTGCTCTGCATAAGGAAATCTAAGTAAATAGTTTGTTACATCATCAATAGGTAACAGGAACATTTGATATAGATTTTAAAGGGAATGAAAAAACAGACACCTTGGCTGGTGCCACAGTGAATGGGGCGTGGGCCTGTGAACCCAAAGGTCACTGGTTCGATTCCCCAGCCAGGGCACATAACCAGGTTGCAAGCCAGGTCTCCAGACAGGTCTTTAGCTGAAGACAGTTGGAAAGCAACCATATATGGATGTCTCTTTCCCTCTCTGTCTGTCTCCCTACTCCTCTTTCTCTGAAAATAATTAATAAAATCTTAAAAAAAAAAAAAAAAAAGTTAAAAAAAAACAGACAAAAAAAAAATGCAAGCAGGCTTTAGAAAAAACAGTCACATTATGTGTACAATTTCCTTTGCAAAATTAAGTAGGTGCTCTAGTCACAGATGGTTTAAACACAGAAAGGAATTATCGATAAATCTAGTTTACAATGCCCAAAACCAGCTTTTGATTGGTAAGATTTCCTTTCCCACATTTTAACCTTGGCTTTTTTAGTCTCTATTCACCGGTGGCAGCCCTGGATGAGAGGGAGGGGTGCATTGGTGAGGATAAATGTGCTGGCCAAGACTCCAATGTCCTCTGCACAACCTACAGATGCCTCAGTGACTAATCTTCATCTGCAGATAATTCAGAAACAGGGCAGATCCCTTGGATTTGAAAATGGGAACTAAAACTCATCCATCTTCCCCTGATGGCTAAACGGGCTATTATTAGCAGGCCAGATGATTTAATAGGCCCAGGATGGAAAGGCACATGTTGATAATTAAACACTCCAGAGTTCCATTCCAAAGCAAGTGTCCTTTAATAACATGACTAAGGCTTGTTTGCTTTTCAGACCCTTCTCTTACACTTGCAGGAGTCTGTGATGTGTTCCGGCATCAACATAAAGCTTTTTGATGGATAGAAATGATGTTTGTCAAACCCAATGCTCAATTGTTTGGGTGACATGTTACAGTATGGAATTACTTGCCCCGAATCAGCTTTGTAAATTCATCCACATATGAATTCTAAATTGAACCACTCTTTCAGTAAATATGAATTGATGTCTAATAGACTGTTGTAGAGTGACGCAAGAACTGTATTTGGTGTGGGTTCTACCTCATGGCTGTTTGACCTTGATGTCTTAATTTGATCATCTAAAAGTGCAAAATACTTGATTCTAAGGTATTCTCAAACACACAAAAAACCCTATTTATTCTGCAAATTTTATTGTCAAATTGAACCCTCCTTTCAATTATAAATTGATTTATGGCATGGTTGAGTTAATAGGAAACAGGTTTTTTCCCCCTTTAAGCATATGCATCTATTTTGTCAGCCCTGTTTATTTACCATATTTCCAGACTTTCTTTTTAAAATATTGCTATTTTTATAATGGTAAATATTTATTTTACTCATAACTACATACCAAGCACTGTGATAGAAATTTTACAAATATAATCTGATGTATTCCTCATGACAACTCATTAAGGTAAGATATAGTTAACCTTATTTTATAGATGAAATATGTTGGGTCTTAACACAGTTTAGTGCTGTACCCAAGAATAGTAAAGCTAAGGTTCAAATCCAGATCTGTGTGATATCAGTGATCATATTCTAACGTATTTGCCCTAGTATTGTTTATTTCAATGTCTATAGTCAGTGTGAAGATCACCAAAGATTTTTAAAGCAAAAAATAAAATAAAATAAAAAGAGCAATCTATTATCTACCTACCTACCTGTATATTTCTCTCTATATAAGTACCTATAGATGTATAGATGTAATGATCAGAAACAATGTGAAGTTGAAGACTGCAAACTAATCAGTAAGTGTGGTTGTGAAGTGTTCTCCTGTTCTTCTGTGTGAAATGATGTTTGCATCTGTGTTAGGTGGAAATTAGGTGATCTCCCAAGGGGTCACAAGGAAAGCATTCCAAGGATCCATTCACTGGGGACTGTGGTGTGGCATGATTTATTGGTGTGGAAATAGAAGCTGTTCCCTGGGTTTCCAGTGTCCAATTAGCCCCTGTTCCATCATGAAAAAGTCCATTGTGACCTCAGTCAGGCCAAGACAAAAATCAGTGTCCAGAGTTCTTGCTCCACATTAAAATCCAGTCCAATCCAGCATCTGTCTAGCTTAGTGTGTTTTCAGCTACAGTCCATTGCTCCCTTTGGAGCCCCCACATTCTACGCAGGCAGCAAAATCTATTAGTCCTGCATGGTTGTGTGCTCCCAGGTGAGAGAGAGCTCAGGGATGTGTAAGGGGGTGCATTAGCAAGTGGGTGACAGAGAGTGAGGATCTTTGTCCCCCTAGGATTGCATTAGTTTGTGTTTAGGATGAACCAGGTGTCTTTTCAAAAGAACCAATCAACTTTCTAAATTTTGCCAGGCTTGAGATGGGTTTACCTTCTTACAAGGCCTTCTTTCCCAGTCTAGACTGATAGGCCTCTCTGGTCCAGCACCTCTCCCTATACCATTTTGACCTCTATTGCTCATGAGCCTACCTTCTGCTGCTCCCACCTGGCAATCCATTACTGGAGGGGTTAGGGAGGAGGGTTAATCCTTTTGGAGGAGCATGATGCTGTAACCCTCTGGGATGTGAAGCTACAGCTTCCTGGCTAGCAACAGGCTTATGTCCCCCATTTTATTGAGCTCAGTGTCTATTTCCCTTTGTTCCCTTCTAGCTAAATATTGGTAGTAACACATCTATTACTAGGGTGAATATCTTCCATCCTCAGCTTGGAATAGGCTTCAAGGAGGAATTGAACTATAATAATCCAGTGAAAGAATATAAATTTTTTTCCCAGAAAAGTATCCTCCCTGCTCTTTTAAAGTGAGGTTCTTTGATGGTATTTTCAGAGGAGCCTTTGGTGCCCCTCCATGCATACAACCATATAGATTTGGGTGATCAGAAATATTTGCATAGATAAAAAGTATCCCTCAGACCAGTTTAGAAGTTTCCAAACATTTAGAACATACATATTTCATGGGTTGATGTTATCTTGATGGAGGCAAGCACTAGGAAAGAGCAGAGGCAGACAAAGGAAGATTCACTGTAGAGATATTATTGTCCATACTCTAACCATGACCACTTGACTTTCCACTGTAGACTGAATATTTGAGCCCCTATCCCAAATTCATTTGTTAAAGCTGCATGCTCAATGTAATGGTGTTTTGAGATAGAGCCTTTGGGAGTTAATGGGATTAGGTCATGAGTGTGGAGCCTCAGGATGGAATTAGTGCCCTTACAAGAAGAAGAGGCCTCTTCTTTGTGCATATGTACTGAGGAAAGGCCCTCTGAGGACATGGTAAGGAGTCAGTCATCTGCTGCCTCAGAGAGAGACTCACCAGGAACCAAACTCAACAGTAGCTTGGTTTCCAACTTTTCAACATCCAGAATCATGACAAAATAAATTTCTGTGGTGGCCTGATTAGATGAAGACAGCTCCTTTTACCTTTTATTTAATTTAATTTAATTTAATTTTTAATTCTTCCCCTAGTTTCAGTGTATTTTGACCTCTAATGGCTTTTAGGCAGCTGTCTTTTTGAAGGACAACTCCTGGAAGCTCTCTTGGCTTCATTGAGATAAGACAACTCTAAGATGAAATTAAAACCACAGTTTTCCTCCAGCATCAGGATTAGGCTAGCACTCCTGGTTTCTTCTCCCCTTTTCTTCCTCCACTTCTTGATAGTTTATCTTAGGAGCACTTCCTTAAAACATCATTTGCATGTGAACCTCATCTTAGGGTCTGCTTCTAGAGAACCAAGCCTAAATGTTTTCTATGAAAAAGGGGATACCTGCACCTAGTTAACAGTGGCTGTGGAGCTCAAACTCAGGAGATAGCAGGAAGTCAATGAAAAAAGCCTTATTGTATCCCTACCTTTGTGCTTAGTACAAATGTAGATAAACTGTCAGAGACAGATTTCTTTTGCCTATAAAGTAATCTGAGTTAATTCATTAAATTGATACTTTCTAGGGTGTGGACTCAGCCTATAATCTACATCCATGTCTATTGAGTGCTCTCTCCCACCTTCAGGGTTACATAGGTGAGCCAGTACCCTACCCTAATTCCAGCCATTCTGGTCTTCTTCAAGCTGAAATGTGTGCTATATTTTCTAGTTGCAGGGCTTTGCACATTCTACTTCTTTTCCCACTCTGCATGAAATTTTCTCATCGCTGACCCTTCTAACCCCATTTTTAGTAATTTAGCTATCCCAGAATTTTGAGTACATTTTGGAAGACATGGTCACATGTATGAAACTATCTGAACTACTAAATATTTTATACTCATAAGACTTATGTTTTTAACCTCTTTAGAAAACCACTGCTTAAGTTCTAGTTTTAGTTTTAGTACCAACCCTGTACCTCAGCTGGGATGATGTTTGTGTATACTTCTTAATTCTTTCCTCTACAACTGTTCCCAATTTCATGTCCTTTGGTTATTAAGAGTGATTCTTTGTCAGCCAATATTCTTTTTTGTCCCCTGGCTAGCATCATTAGCATCATCTAATTGCTTATTAGAAATGCAAATTCTCAGGGTTTATCCCAGGTTCAGAAACTCTGAGGGTGAGCCCATTAATCTGTTTTTAGCAAATACTTTGCCATTTTGATATACAATCAATGTTAAAAACCTGGTCTAAGTGTTACAGGACTTTGACTCTTACATGGCAAACTCTAAAAACTTAAAATAAAAAACCTAGACAAACAAACAAATAAACAATCTTGCCTCACAGTCTTGGTTCTTGAGATCCAAGACTAGCTACCAGATGACATCTATTAATCTGGTCAGGCTGCCATTAACAAAGTATCACAAACTGGTGGCTTCAAAATGACATTAATTGTCTCACAGTTTTGGAGGCTAGAGTCTGAAATCAAGGTGTCAAGAAGATTTGCTTCTTCTGAAGGTTGTGAGGGAGAATTTCCTCCATGTCTCTCTCCCAGCTTCCAATGATTTGCTGGTAATCTTGAGTGTTCCTTAGTTTGGGCCAGTGTACCTCCATTCTTCACATGTTGTTCTTCCTACCTGTGTGTCCAACTTTCTGTTTATTTTATAAGGATGTAAGTCATATTGAACTAGGGCCCATCCTTATGATCTCATTTTAACTTTATTAGCTCTGTAAAGAATCTAACTTTAAGTAAAGTCACCTTCTGGAGGTCAGGGCTCAACCTACCCTTTTTTGGTGAGAAACATTCAAGCCTGTTCTCCACCCTGGACCCTCCAGGGCTTATTTACCCTCCTTACGGAGGTAATAGTGACTACAGCTGAAGGGTTGGAAGGAAGTGAGACAATGAAAAAAAAAAAAAAAAATGGAAAGAAAATCCCACCACTACCTTATAAAAATAGCTTAAATAGAGACAGAAAGACCAAAGACTCAGTTCATCACAAACTCCAAGACTCATTCTATTAGTGGCTTCTACAATAGAGTAAGGGGCTTAAACAATAGAAACCTGGTTCCTTCCATTTCCTGAGGCTGGGAGTTCAAGATCAGGGTACCAGCGTGGTCAGGTTCTGGTGAGAGCTCTGCACCTGAGTTACAAATGATTCCTTCTTGCTACTAATAGGGCCTTTTCTTTGTGGGAGCACATAAGCTGAGACCAGTCTCTAATATCTCCTTTTATAAGGGCACTGGATCTCATCATGAGAACCCTACCTTCATGACTTATCTAACCCTAAATACCTCCAAAGGACCCATTTTCAGATACAGGTAGCCCTCACATAACACAGTTGTTCAGTTCCCCCCCACAATACCATATTATGCAAATACATTCTATACAAAAAAGAAATAGCACTAAAAAGGGGGTTAAGTTCCAAATTTTTTAAAAATAATATTATATTTTTATAATTAAGAGAAATATCTTTATTAAAGCAATTTTCACCAAAAGTATAACATGGTAATATGTATTAAATAATGTTTTTTTCATCATCACTACTAAGCATCATTAACTGAGAGCATTTTCTTTTTGACAAGATCTCTTCATCCCCTGGAATTTCTTCAGCCTTATTTTGACTTCTATCCTGTATTTTTTGCAAAAAATCTGTTACTACTTAATACTCCATGAACAAAATGGACTTAAAACTCTAATAAATTTTAAAATTCTGCAAACAAATCCATGCTGAAATGAAAAATTTCAAATGAGATATCTTTTGCTCTTAAAAGCTCTTATTATGTTCCATATTGTTCTGGGACTTCTCTAACTTTGAATTAGATATTTTTTGTTACTAAAAGCCCATATTGCACTCTGTGATGTTCAAGGTTTCTCTAATTCTCAAACCATATTAGAGTGAAACCATGTTCTAGGATGCCATGTTGTATGAGAGTTTCCCCAATTCTTGGACTGTGTTAGAGTGAAACTGTGTTATAGAAGTGCTGTATTTTATGGGGGTTACCTATATCACATTTGGAATCAGGGCTTCAATATATAAATTTTGGGAAACTACAAACATTAAACTTCTAATACCCAGAGAGATTCTGATTTATTTTCTCTAGAGCAAAGCCAGTACATCTGAATTTTTAGAACATAGATTATTGTGATGTATAGCTTGTTGTTCAAACCTCTGTACTGGCTCTTTATTTCTAGGGAAAATTCCAGTACTTCTGAATTGCTAGTTAACACAGGAGAGGAAATGAAACCACCCAAAGCTATATATAGTATCTTATGCCACAATTCTGATGTGTATGTCTTGTCAGCCCACTTGTTCTGTAAGCCCCTGAAGGAAAGTCACCTGATTTCTGATAGCTCCTCTCCAAATCTCCACAGAGGTGGTTACTTATTAAGTTCTTAACAAATACAAGCTGATTGATCAAATAAAATATTGGATTCTATTTCAACCCCTTTGCTTCAACAACTATACAAATAAAAAATCAATACATGTACATTATTAATTCTTCTCTGTGACAGAGAAATGCAAGGAGTACCTGTTGGAAACTTTACTTTGTCTAGCCAGGTAATGGAGACATTGAAAGAAAAACTCAGCTTCTATTTAGTAATTAGTTTCTTTGGTCTCTATCTCTGTTTTATTCGCTGGCTGCTTAGTAAAACAACTCTGATGTAACAGGCCAAGGCTTATCCAAATGTTGCTATGAGATATGTTAAGATTGCAAAAGACAACATTTTTTTTTGCCTACATAGCAAAATTATGGATAAAAAAATTAGGGAAGGTCTTCTCAAAACCCTGTTCCTCTCCTTCACTTTCATCCCTGCCTCCCCCCTTTCTTTTCAAGATCTTGGGAAATATATTATAAAAAGAATGATTGTAAAGTCAGTCTTCCCTCCCCAATTTCCTGCCACCAAATCAGAGCAAAAGCACTCACATGCTACTAAGTCCTGAACAATAACAGTTTGCTATCTGTCTACCTATTATAGGATTTTTCTATTAAGCCCAGATACCCTGATTTGTGTGGAAAGATAAATTCCACCCCCCAGCATCTTCTTTAATAATCCTTTTATACTTTCTTCTTATCTCTTTTCTTGCTGCTATTGTTTGATAGGGCCACTTAAACAGGTCTTTCCACAAGGTTACTCAAATTAAACATTAGCCAGTTCAATAAGCAGCTACAGAAAACTACTGACAGTATCTGGCAAGATAAACATCCACACACCAAACTTGAGATTTCTTTATTTCTACCTTGATTGTCTCAAAGAAATGTTCTCAAAGACCATTAGACTTGCTTTCTCTTGTATTTTCAGATGTTAGGCTTTCTGGTGCAATATGGACCTGGGGAATGGATAACTGGCTAGATTTTACTTCAGTTGGGTGACAGAAAATTTCATCTTTAGATGATCTGTGCTTGTGTTAAAGAGAATTAGACCTTACATTTAGAGATTTAGTCCTTCGAAATCAACAATAGCAACTGTTAACGTATCAATGTATTATTTATTAATGGTTCTGTAGGTAAGGCAAAGAAATCAATACGCAAACAAGCAAACAAACCAAAAACAACAACAACAAAAAACAACTTTTCAGCTAACACCTAAATGAAAATTAGTTTATCAGAGATGGTGATCTTGCAGCAAATCTCCGGTCAGCTAACAACATTGGATGCCTTAAATAGTGGGGAGCTGGGCTCTACAAAGGAATATAAGGTCCAGAATGCAGGCAGCCTTGGGCTACTTCCTACACAGTCAAGAGCAAGCCACTAACAAGCAAAATAGATTCATAGAGGTTGGCAGCTTTGGGGGAGGGGTTGGGGGCTGAGGTGAGGTGGAAGGATTGAGCTAAAAATGCAAAAAGAGCCCTGGCTGTTTGGTTCAGTGGATGGAGCGCTGGCCTGTGAGCTAAAGGGTTGCTGGTTGGATTCCCAGTCAGGGCATATTCCTGGGCTGTGGGCCAGGTCCCCAGTTTGGGGTGCATAAGGGGCAATCACACGTTGATGTCTCTCTCCCTCTTTCTCTCTCCCTTCCCTTCTCCCTAAAATAAATAAATAAATAAAATATTAAAAGGAAAAACGAATGAATGAATAAAATATTAAAAGGAAAAAAGAGAAAACATTTATGGGCAAAGAGAACAGTGTGGTGATTGCAGGGTAAAGGTGTAACAGAGCAGGGGGTCCATCCCCAAAGTCCCCACAGCTCCTGGTTTTAGGGATGGGGGAAGGAGATAATACCTACCCTAAAGGGAAGCTGTGCTGCCCCTGCATAAAAGGGCAGCTGATAGGCTTAAGATACTTTTCATAACTTTTCAGCATTTAAAATTAGCAAGAGCCATGAGTATAAAAGGAAAGAAGCCACACAGTTTGAATGGGTACAGACAGGGGAGTCGGGCGAGGAGGTCTGGTGTGTAGGGAGACAGCCACGATGTAGCAGCTGGGCAGCTTATAGGAGAGCCAGTGCACCGTGGGAGAGGGCCACGTGGGCAGAGTGAGTGCAGAAGAGAAGAGGAGGAGGAGCCATGAGGAAGGGTATTCAGCCATGCTGCCTGCAGTGAAGCTAGTCCACAGTGAGAAGGGAAACGCAGCCATGCGGTTTATAGCCAGGATCTGGCCCTGAGGCGTGGGCTAGTAGGAAAGCAAGTGCGCTGCTGCTTTGGTCGAGCCTGCTCTAGCTGACTCTGGAGCCACCAAGAAGTCAGACTTGGTCTCTGTCTGGACTCTTGAAACTTGGGACATATGGAAAGGACACTCTCTTAGGGCTTGTGCCTTTCCTGGACTTCACCATGATCCAGTGTAACATGGCACATGCTTTTCTGGACTAATATAGAGGCTGATGACAATGTACCCCAGATCCTGAAGGGGAGAGATGACAGATAAGGGATAGGAAACTATTAGGTTTGGTTTTGTCTTAGCCTTTTGGGGAACAAGGGAAATGCTGAGTCTCATGGGAGAATGGGGCTGTGAGGAGATTGCTCCCAGCTTCCCAAGGCTGGAATATTGTAAATGAAGGCCTGTTTTTCTCAACACTAATTGTTGGGTCTTACACCAAGGTACCACCATGAGAACAAGCCCTGCTTTGCCTGGTAACAAGAGGGGGTGAAAGAGTGTATGGGAAGGATAATGGTGATTGGAGGAAACTTGACCTAGGGTGGTGACCACACAATACAGTGTACAGATGATGTGCTGTGGAATTGTGCACCTGAAACCTGTATAGTTTTGTTCACCAGTGTCACTCCAATAAATTCAATAAAGAGAGGGTTGGGTAAGGGTGGAGAACAGTCCCTGTGTAGCAAGCTTTGCTCTGGGGCTGAAATCCTCTCTTCTCTGCTTTTGTAGAATAGTGAACTGAATACAAACTTTAGATGCAGACAAGCTTCTGGGGAAATCTGCTTTCCCCATTGTTATAGTGAAGCTAGGGTGATACTGAATCTCCTTAACCTCAGGCTCATCATCAGAAAATGGTTCATAATAACACACATTTAAATGTATTGGGGGAGATAAAGTGAAATAATATTTATGGTAGCTGCCTTGCACACAGACCAAATAATAGTCCACATCAAGCCCAGCAGTGTCTCTTTGGCCTCTCATACAATTTAGTTTCTTGCCTTTTTCCTGCCTCAGCAACACATGAAGAAAAGGATGTATCATTTTGGCAGAGCATAATAACAACTGAATAAGAGACACCTGATAACTGGTAGCTCAGTGGTTGGCTCGGCTTCTTTTCTCTCCCTATGCCCATTTAATATAAAATGTACTTCACTTGGGTTTTGAATAGTCGAGACTGACAATTTTCAACAAAAACACTTTAACAGAGGAAACCTACTGGGAATTTGATACCTAATATATACCATATATATATATGGTGTATATATATATATATATAGCATACTATACATATATATGCATAGTATGCTAATTTACAATCTTATCAGAAAGTACAAAAGGAAGATTGTTCCTTTATGTCGAGAATAGAAAGCAGGAGGAGACTGAGTATTAAGGCATGCAACCTAGGAAGAAATCACCCTGGCCAGGCTGGTGTCATCCCAGAATGTTCCAACCATGTACCTGGGACCTGCTGCTACACAGACTGCAGCTAAAGAAGATTGAAGAAGTGGGGAGAGTGACATGAAAATCAAGCAACAGGTAAATGAATTCCAACAGCAAATAACATTTTGACTGAGAAACCATTATCACCTTCCTTTTCTACTTTCTGATAAGATTGTGAATTAGTATACTATACTAATATATAGGAAAATAAGGTATTAAATTCCCAGTAAATATATTGCTACCCAAAGACCCTTAAAGTTCACCAGAAGAAACGCAGGTGCCCTTAGGTGTTTAGATGTTATTATATTATACAGACTAATAATACATTATTGTTATTATTCTAGTCAATAGTATGCTAGTATATTTTATACCTAGTATGCAATATATAATTTATTATATGATAGTACACTATATGTTAATATACTATTTTAAATATTTTATTATTATATAGTACATAAACGTTAATCTATATTTACTATATATTTGTCTGGCATACATGGTGAAGTGCTTGCTCTCTAAAATAGGTGGAAGAAAATATAAGGGAAAAAACGCAAAGTCCATAGTAACAACCTGTTCATAGGTACTTAATTTTTTCAAGTAATGTGGGATTCAGGAAGAAATAAAGAAGTGTTGTGCATTGGTGTGTGTGTGTGTGTGTGTGTGTGTGTGTGTGCAAATGAGGGGCAAATAGAAAAAAGAGAGAAGAAAGAAGAGAGCAAGCTCTGAAGGGTTCCCGTTGCTCAGGATCAATGTACACACTTCCTGAAACCCACAGGGTGGCTGCTTAGGTGAAAGCAGACAATATTTTCTTTTTATCTTTCAATCACTGTCTTTGTAGGTATAAAATAAGAATATCGATTCCTGGAAGGTGATAATGGTTTCTCAGTCAAAATGTTATTTGCTGTTGGAATTCATTTCCCTGTTGCTTGATTTTCATGTCACTCTCCCCACATCTTCAATCTTCTTTAAGCTGCAGTCTGTGTAGCAGCAGGTCCCAGGTAGATGGTTGGGACATTCTGGATGACACCAGCCTGGCCAGGATGATTTCTTTCTAGGTTGCATGCCTCAATACTCAGTCTCCTCCTGCTTTCTACTCTTGACATAAAGGAATAATCTTGTTTTTGTACTTTCTGGTAAGATTGTGAATTAGTATACTATCTATGTTTTCTTCCCCTGAGGAACACCCTGGTGATACCACACAGGAGAAAGAAAAAGAAAGAGTTTACATACACAAAAGCAACTTCAAAAATGTGAACAGTCTTGAGGAGATGTAAAGTAGTTTAAACTGATAAAAGGAGCAAAAGGAATGCCATAGAGAAGGAAATCATTCACATACAGGAAATAAAAAAGATAAGGTTAAAAATTTAATACAAAGAATAAATAAAAAATTATCCACCCAAAATAAATGTTGGGGAATATAGAGGATAAAGTTAGCAGCTTTAACTTATTTATATGATTTATTTTCTTTCCTTTTAAGATTTTATTTATTTACAGAGAGAGGGGAAGGGAAAAAGGCAGAGAGGGAAAACCATCAACGTATGGTTGCCTTTTGCCTCCTTCCAGCTATGGATCTGGCTGAAGACCTAGCTTATGACCTGGAGAGTGTGCCCTGGCTGGGAATCAAACCAGCCTTTGGGTTCGAAGGCCAGAGACTATCCACTGTGCCACCAGCCAGGGCCTGTATGATTTCTTAAAGGCAAGAAAGATAAAAAATGGAAGAGCAAACATATAATGAAACTGAGACTCGACTAGAGCAAATAGATAATAACGGACCTCAATTCAAAAGGAATTAGAGTGCTAGTTAAGAGAAGCCTACATGTAAACAACTTATGGTAAATATCAAGAATAAAAAACTATAAATACCCTGAAGTATTCTAAATGAAAAAGCACAAATTATTGAAATTAAACTTCTCATCAGCAGTACAAGGAAAAATAATGGGGTAATATTAATATTTTTGAGGTGTTAAAAAAACATCAAACTTAAAATTTGTAACAAGCTAAGAAATTATTTATATATGTATATGTATGTGTATATATATATATATATATATATATAACAAATGAAGCTATTTTCACTTCTCATAAGGTTTTCCCCATATAACTATTTCCTATTTGACAATATTTTTGAAGAAAGTATTCAGATAAGAAAGGAAAACCTAGAAGATATATAGTATAAGCATATGCATGCAATCAATTGGCAAAATTTTAGCAAAATAACATACCACAAAAGTGTTATATTTTGAAATAAATTTATTCTTATATGTAAATACATAAATATAGTCATTATTTTAAAAATTGTTCGAAAAAGTGTCCGTTTGTTGCAATTGATAGGCTCGACTCAACTTTGGAAACTTGAGCACGCTTTCATTAACTTTTCTTTATACATGGACATCATAATGTTTTCAGTCTCAGCTTTAACAGCCTCTTTTTTGGAGTGAGGTTGTTTATTAACTTCTCTCTCACAAATGCAGCATACATAATAGTCTAAAGGATTTGCATCTGGTGAACTAGGTGGCCAGATTTCCTTTGACCAGAATTCAGGAACAATGATACTGAGAAATTCTTGCACCGTTTTGGTATTATATGCTGCCCAACCATCTTGTTGGAAGATAAAATGACATCCATTTGTGACTTGCTTCATCTATGGTACAACTACTCTCAAAACATCAAAGTAAACATCCTGCATCTTCATTGATGATCTCTTGGATTCTTCATACAATATCTGGACTTCTGTGATCCTTGTGTACCTTATGCATTTTCCTTGTTTGTGTGGCAACATCAGGATCGGCATCATACACCTTCTTCACATTGTAAAATGTATATAAAGGATGCTATTGAAGTCCACAATTTCCTTAGCAATTTGCCCTGTACGCAGTCCAGACATTATGGTTGCTCTAACATTGTATTCCTTTGACATGAAGGTTGCTCTTAGAATTTAATACTTTTTATCTGAAACAATGATGTTAAACCATAACTTTAGAAACATAATTTTTCAAAATTAATAAGAAGCATGTGAAATAAGGAGATGCAAAGTTATTGCCAATTGATCATGCACACCCCATATATATAGATATATATATAAAATGCTAATTTCAGGCTTTCCTCCAAAGATGCCTGAGGTCCAAATGACTAAAGCTGAGTTCTCCCATATTTTCAAGGGATAGATTGTTCCTATCTTAAACTTTACAGAAAACTAAAGAGAGAGAGAAAGGCACCAAAGTTTTTTTTGAGATTAGTGTATTGATTTCTAAGTTGGATCAGTAGAATACAAAATAAGGCATTTATAAATTCCTTTTATCTTTCACCTTATAAAGGACTAATCATACAGTTATTTTAATGGGCACATAAATTTCAGTCTGTTTTTGACACAGGCTCAGAAAATCACTTGTAGAATGAAAAGTCTTAGATTAATAAAACTCATATAGGTAAGACCTACAACTTTGTTTTTAATGGGAAAACTTGAATCACATTCCCTCTGGTTTATAAAAAAGGCAATAATGCCTTTTATAATGCCTATTATTTAAAGTAGGACTGGATGTCCTAATACTGTAGGGGAAAATGCAAGTATTATACTTGAGATTTAGGTAAGACAATCTGTGTAAAAAATTCAACATACTCCTAAGATAAAATACTAAATTTACTTGACTAGTTTGTTAAATTACTGGATACAACATTAATTTATAAAAGCTAATTATAAGGAGAAAGATTGATAATTAAGACAACTTAAAACCTAAGACTATTTGATTAATGAAAAAAAACATTGATAAAGTTGATGACAGAAAATAGACTGGGAAAAAGTCTATTACTTGAGACATCAAAAGTCAATATAAGATTAATATTGAATATAAAAGGAACTCTTGAAAGTTAAGGAGAAAAGGTAGTATAAAATACCAGATTTAACAAATAGTTAATGCATGTGTGTAAGGAATTAATAGAAGTAAAAATTGAAAATTACTGTTATTAATAGCATTAAAATCCTTCCTTTTATTAAGATTTCTAGCCTGGAGAAGCAGAGAAGACATTAGCAGTGGTAGCATAACTTTAAAAATGGAATAAAATTGTGGGTTGAAGGGATAGAACTGTCTCTAGAGCTGTGCAGACTTTTTTTCAGATTCTATACAGTTGAAGTCTCAGCTACCTCTCCACGGAGCTAGAACTGGATAAACAGGAAAATGACAGATGATAAATGGGACAATTGTAATGCAACAACAATAAATTAATTAAAAAAATACAACCAAGAAGTTGGTCCTTCTGGCCATCTGTAAGGCATTTTCTGGGAGTTTTAATAAAGGTCATTGAAGGATGTGGAAAGGGTCTTAAGAAAATGTTGAGGTATTGCAATAATCTATGTGGAAACCATCAAATAAATGTCTTTGGGAGCATTATAAACCAACATTTTCACAGAGCAGGTTTAGCCTGAGCAATCCGGGGCCTGCTAATGCTAAATGCAAGGCACTAGATGCTAGTTCTGTAAAGGGCAATAGAGCATAGTCTCTGTCCTTTCAGGAGTGGAAAGCTTTCTCATCTCGCTAATGAAAGTAAAGTGTATTATTATACTTTCAAGTTAGCTAGACTCAGAATAATGAGATAATATCTCTCTCCTCAATAGTTATAAGTATTAATGTCTGATGGTGATAATAATAATGGTCCATAAACAAATAAGAACATGGATCAGAAGCTTATGTTAGCAAAGAGGTAAAGGAAATTAAGGATTTAATTAAATGAATTTTTGCCACTTGTGTTAGTAGATAATATATTATCATTTAACATGTTTAATTCTCAGAACCTTGGTATCCCAGAATTGTCAGCCACCTTAATCATTCCAGTTCACATCCATCAATAAGCTTGTAGTTGTTTAAAATTAATATACTTTATTTCATAATATAAAATATAACCCCTCCAAATCTTAGCTGTTTATTTTATACATGTTTACAAGCAGATCTTAAAATTCAGATAAAAATACAAGAGACCCAGAAGAGCCAAAATAATCTTGAAAAAGGACAAAGACTTCCATATCCCATTTTCAAAAATTATTATCAAGCCATAATAATCAAAATAGTGTGGTACTAGCATCTAATAGAATAGAATTGAGAGTCCAGAAATAAATCCATTCAGATTTGGTCAATTGATTTTTGACAATGGCACCAAGACAATTCAATGAGGCTGGGGTGAGGGGAGAACAATGTTTTCAACAAATGATTTGGGGCAACTGAATGTCTACATGCAAAAGGATAAAGTTTAACACCTACCTCACACCATATACAAAAGTTAACTCAAAATGGATCATAGACCTAACAGTAAGAGCTGAGAATATTAAACTCATAGAAGAAAATATAAGAGTAAATCTTGGGTGGATAATGGCTTCTTAAACATGACACCAAAAGCACACATGACAAAACAAAAAGTAGGTAAATTAAAATTTTAAAGTATTGATGATGTGAATAATACTTAAAAAGTAAAAAGACAAATTCACAGAATAGGCAAAAGATATTTGCAAATTATGTTTCCAAGAGGGGACTTCTATCAATATTATATAAAGTACTCTTACAATTCAACCATTAAAAGTTTTGAATAGATATTTCTCCAAAAAACATACAAAATGGCCAATAAGCACATGAAAAGATATTCAGTATAATCAATCATAGGGAAACACAAATAAAAATCCCTAATGGTGTACCACTTCACACATCCAAACTTACTTCTAATAAAAGGAGAGACAATTACATGTGTTAGCAAGGATTTAAAGAAATTGGTCTCCTACACGAAGGTCTGTCCTGGAAGTATTGGCCATGCAAACCGTTTAAATTGCATTGATATTGGCTGGATACTTTTGGGACAGACCTCACATAGATTGTTGGTGAGAATGTAAAATGGCATAGCCACTCTGAGAAACAGTGTGCTAGTTTTTCATAAAGTTAAACATAGAGACACCCTGTGAATCAGCAATTCTACTTCAAGTATGTAGTGAATAAAAAAGAAAACATGAACAACAACAAAAACTTGTACATTAATGTTCACAGCAGCATTATTTATAACTATGCCAAAAATGGAAACAATCCAAATGTCTATCAAGTGATGAATGGACATATAAAATGTGGTCTGGAATATTAGTCAGCAATATGAAGTATAAATACATGCTTCAGCATAGATAAACATTGTGCTAAGGAAAAGAGACCAGTCTCTCTCTATATATATCTATATCTCTCTCTCTCTATATATAATCTCATTTTACACACACACACACACACACACACACACATATATATATATATATATATATATATATATATAGAGAGAGAGAGAGAGAGAGAGAGAGAGAGAGAGAGAGAGAGAGAGACTTTCAGGAAAAGGAAAATAATATATGGAGCCAGATAGAAAAGTGATTGCCTAAAGATGGAAATGGGAGTGATTCCTAATGCGTGTGGGGTTTTGTTTTGGAGTAATGAAAATCTTCTAAAATTAAATTTTGTTGGTAGTTTTATAGCTCTGTGATTATGCTAAAAACTTATGAATTATAATCTCCAAAAAGATAAATTTATGGGATCTGAGTTATATCTCAATAAAGTTAAAAATGTAGTTTACACTTTTAGCCTTCTTACATCTTTTTGAGATGTGATTTGGTCATTTAATATAATTTAATATAATTTCTATCCTGCTCAGTTAATGCAAGTTGCAAGTGTGATGTATATGTCACTTAAATCTGTTTCCCAGTTATTGACAAATACTGTAAACCAGAACAATGACATTAGGATCCTTCCTCTAGACTGGTATTAATTACTGCTCCTTGCCCATGTTCATTCCATAAGGTGAAATCATTCATTTAGTTACTCATTAGCACCTGTTATAAGGCAGACATCTATCAGATGATCAGTAAAAAAGGATGTTTAATGTCTGCTTTCTGCCCTCAAAGGGATAATGTGAGCCGTTTATAATGTGAGCTAGACACCACCGACCACCAAAAAAAATGGTAAGTCCTTGAAGAGCTGTGTGTAAGGATGTGTTGGTTATAATCAATAGAAATTAACTCTGGCTCATCTGATTGAAAAGGAAACTTACTTGAGTGCTCTGAAGCTGCTCACAGTACTGAAGGGAAGGCTGAGTAGCTAATACCATTTGAACTATGCAGGGGCCAGAGCAGATACATCATGGAAGTCAGGGACCCATCCGCGGTTCTGTGGGGCCACCTGGGCTGGTATTAATCAGCATGAACAGTTCTCCATCCTGTGTCTTTCCACTCAAGATCTCAGTTTCCAAAAGGGTAAGTTCAAATAGCTTATCCTCCTCTCAGCTTACCAGTTGTCAAAGACAGGGAAAGAAAATCAGGTAAAGAGGACATGGATTCTGAGCAGACAAAAAACCAGAAATGACCTCCAAGTTTGGCTTACAATAGAACATAAAAGTACATGGTGTTAGCACTGGAATAACCCTGAGGGATTTAGGAAGCCTGGGTGGAACGATGCTTTAACTGAAGTATGAAAACAAATGATCTCTGTGACATAAAGCAGGGAGGGGCAATGGGAAATCAAGAGGCATTTTTAGACTCATGGAGTAATATAGTCAAAGCAAACAAATTTGAAAAACCACGAATCATTGAAGGATTAAAAAAATCATATAGTCACAGCACACCCAAGGGAGATTTTTGGTTAGGGAATGCAAATATGGCTAAAGATGTACACACCCGGAAGATTGTAAGCGTCTTCCATGCTTTATGGCAATAGAATCCTAACTTGCTTTTGGAATTGGGGAGCATCTACTGAGGATTCTTAAGCAGGTGAGTGATACGATTAGATCTGCAATTAGAAATTCTGACTATTGTGTATAGAGTGATTTGAGGGCTGGGAACGGCAGGCAGACTACTGAGGAGCTGACTTCAAGGGTCCAGCTGACACTTAAGAAGAAGATGGCTGAGAGAGAGAGAGCAGTGAGGATGCAAAGAAGAACTGTCTATGGGAGCTGTTACAGAACAGAGAAGCTGAGGGTTTGGTGAGTAATTGGATATGGATTTGGGAAGGAGTTGTGGGAAGAAAGGAGGAAGTCGAAAATGTCACCTTGATTTATACTCTGGGGGAGTTCTTGAATTTCTCAGAAAGCCTTTCATTGTTACGTTTACCACAGTAGCTCTCAGGGCCCCTAGAGTATGACTGTCCTGTCCATCAGATGACAATATGGAGACTGCAAGTCACTCACATTTATTTCCAGGCAATCATATTCTGGTAATTTCTATTCTGATCCTATCAGGTGTGTTTAGGGGCCTCTGGAGCCTTGGAGGTGAGAGCCAAGACAGTCCTGTTTTCTCAGGCACACCATGCTTTGTTGATGTTTCACTGCCTTAGCCCCAGAGGTAAATCTGAACGATGCTGCAGTTTGGTCATTTATGCAATCCTGAAGCATTTTTTATTCCCAAAGGCAAAATAGGACACTCTCGGTGTGATGCCAACAGGCTTATTGCTCTGGTGAGCGCAGTCTGTCCTGGCTGCGCTGGTGGTGTGGGATAACTTTGGGTCACTGCCACTGGTGGAATTGAAACTGGCCACTCAATTGAAAGGTTCTCTCTTGCAGTACCAATTCATTGATCCAGGAATGCAATTTTAACTTTCTCATCAATTCAACCGGATGACCTTTAATCAAGCAGAATTATCTGGTTAGAAGGGATACTGCCAGGGTACTCAGTCTAACCCACCTGCACACTCGCGAGACTTCACATGAGCCCATGGAAGATGGAAAATGTTTAGGCTTTCCATAAAACACCCGTTGAAGCCACCCATAATGGCTCCAGTGTCATGAGGGTTGAAAAGCCAGCAAGGCTTTCTAAGGATTACATGGAGTTCTCCCCTGTGCATTTTCAAGTTGCTTTCTTCTTGTGCTGGACTCATTAGAAGTAAGAAAATCTGCTTCTTGTCACTCACATGCTCTTCATATACTCGAGAACTATTATGAATTCCTTATTCAGCCTTCTTCTCTCTAGGCTAAATCAACTCCGCTCCTTCAGCCTTTCCTCAGAGGAAATATTAGTCAAACCTTTAATCATTTTTAGTTGCTGTTTTCTGGACCGCCTCCAAATGTTCCGTGGCGCATTTTATCCGGGTGAGCTCAAATGGAATGCAGTAGGGTCAAAAAATCTCATTAATCCGGACCCTGCCAATTTGAAATTTGTGGTAATTCAGTCAGGGATTTGCTTAACGAACTTTTCCTTCATTGATTGCACAAATTTAAGGCAAACCAAATCAGGAGGATGAGGGCAATAGAAAACATTCTAAATTCTCACGGGAGCTAACTTTTTTCCAAGTGTATCACTGCTGTACTTCTCCACATAGCGACTTGCAGGCCAAGTGTGACCTGGACATTTTAGCAATTTCCCTAAAGAGCTACCCTACGTGGCAGTGCAAGGCTAGATTGATTTGTTACCATGATCATATATTCTCTACTATGAGTATGTTTATTGGGCCAAAGGCCTTAAATCTATCAGTCTGATACTGTTCCAAAATTCTAGGCTGTAAATCACCATAATTTCTGTACGTAATCTAAAATTACACAATTATATTTCAATTTGGTGTTGGGCTTTTAACCAACTGAGAGGAGCTACTGTTTCATGAATTGCCATGATATATCTTTTCCCTGTGTACAACGATTACACTAATCCACATTTAATTTCAAAATATGTTCACCTTGCAAGTCCAAGTTATTCATTGAATGAACATCTATTACCTGGCTACTTTGTGCCCGGACATAACTGTGCTAAATATTATCAAAGAGTAAGCAATGGCCCCTATCCTGAAGGCCACTCAGCCTGGGGATGAATATTATAATATAAGTATCAATAAGTTTCATCTAGAAGACTGGAGAAGAGCTCACAGTGGTCCCTGAGAGGCTAGAGACAGCTTCATGATAAAAGGGACCTTCAGGGGAGATAATCTTACCTCAAAGGGGAGCAGGATTTTTCCAGACTAAAGAGATGGTACAATATCATGGAAATATGGGTTCCTTGTTATATAGTAAAATTTTAGTTGCATTTTACTTATGGCTGTTATAGTGACTACATAAATTTGTTACGAAAATTCTGAAAAGGCTGTCTTGCTCCCCTTGATGTATACGAGGTCTGCCTAGAAGGTATCCAGTCATATATATATATGTAAAATAGAGGTTTATTGAAGAAAATACAAGAAACGTTGTACATAGGACAATGATACCTCAGTCCCCTGCAAAGCAGTCACCTTGGTACCTCACACAGTTCTTCCAATCCAATCACCACCAGCTGCCTTGTCATATTTTCCTGAATCTCAATCTAAAATCTCTTTCCTTTCAAAGGTGATTTTAGTTTTAGGAAAAGTCAAAAGTTGCAGGATGCCAAATCTGGGCTGCAGGGAACTGAGTCACTAGGTAAGTTGATGGTTTGCCAAAAAAACTGCTCGAAGCCCTGGCTGGTAGCACAGTGGATAAGGTGCCAGCCTGGGAACCCAAAGGTCGCAGGTTCAATTCCCCAGCCAAGGCACATAACCAGGTTGCAAACCAGGTCTCCAGTCAGGTCCGTGGCTGGAGGCAGGTGAAATGCAACCATACATTGATATCTCTCTCCCTCTCTGCCTCTCTTCCTTCCCCTCTTTCTAAAAATAATGAAATTTAAAAAAAAATTAAAAAAAAATGCACGAGACGTAATGCATGAGTGGGAACATTGTTGTGATGAAACTGCCAGTCACTAGTTGTCCGTATCTGCAGCTTTCTGAACCATCCTAATAGTTTCCGCTGAGGAATGTTCAAGCTTAATGCAAAATTAGATATGGATTTATTGCTCTATTCACTTAGTCATTTTGAATGCAATAACCACACAGTATACATGCTCACTCAGTAGCATTTACTCTCCCACTGACTATTCCAGTGGCATTATCATTGTTCACACACGCACATTCCAGTCCACTCTTCTCAGCTGCCAGGTTGCATTGATGTTGCCTAAACTGTTCTTGTTATATTAACAATGTCTGGACTTTTCCTGCACAGACCTAGTATCCCTTAATGGTTTTAAGGTTGAAACATAATCTGTGTTTGGTTCTAGAACACACTGAGGCATTGGATATCTTAGATGAAAAGCTACAGACCAAAATTTCTTTGTTATTGGCTATGATGGGTGGATTGGAGGCTACAGCTCAGGTGAGCAGAAACAACGGGTTTCCTAAAATTCCAGAATTTAACCCTCTGTACTAAGTAAGGATAGGAAATGATAGGCCTCACACGACAGAGGTGGGCCTTTTTCTTTAGGTTTATTTGAAAGAGATCATATTTCCCTAGAGAGAGTAAGATCTCAAGAGAACCCAGAAGCAGCTAATTCATACTGGACCACACTCTATATTCCAGATTCAACTGTCAGGCCACTTAGAGGGCCCAAGGAGCTAGAAATGTTTCTCTACTGAAAGTCCTGTAAAAAGAAAAACAAAAACAAAAAAAAACAAACATGAGGACTGTGGACTGGAGGTTTCACTGGATTCACAACTGCCCTATTCTTCATAAATCTAGGTATGAGGGATCATAAAGCCAACACAAGCCCTGAATCTAATCAAGTGCATTGTTACTCTCTGCTCTTTTGAGAATCAGAGAGAGAGCGAGCTTTAGGAATAGAGGATCTGGAGCCAAATTGGTAAAATTTAGATGCTAATTTTGTTTCTTATTAACTGAATGCCCTTGAACAAGTAACCTAGCCTTCCTGTGTAAAATGTGCCTAGTAATAGTTTCTACCCCATAAAGTTGTTATGAAGCTTAAATACCTCAACATATACAACTTGCGTAAATCAGGGTGATCACTCAGTGGGTGCCAGACATGTGCTTGCTGCCTCATGTCTAATATCTAAAGGCTAAATGACTTACAGAGCTTCCATTCAATCTTTCACCCATTCAAAATTAAGAAGCAACACACACCATGTACTATTATGTGCAGAAGATTAGACCAGTGCTCTCACAACTTTATATGCATATTGGTCACCTGGGTGTTTTGTTTAAAAGCAGTTCCCATTCAGTGATGGAGCTCTAAGATTTTTTAGTTCTCCAAGTTCCCAGCTGATGCCAATATTGCTCTTGGGTGGACCGTATTTTGTGTAGAATAGGCATAGATACGTGTACTATGGATCTATAAATCCATTTGGGTAGGCCTAAAGGAACAGGCTTAAGTGCTGCTTTCAGGTACAGACATCTGGGTTTGGCTTCCATGACATATTTCTTCATTTGCCTAAGTGCTCTCTCAATTATAATCTGTGTAATGCGTGTATGCCCTACTGCTTCTGATTTACAACTTATAGCCTTCTCATTACCTGCTCTTGTAATTTTTACCCTAACTCCTTAATTAAGATAGAGCCAGAACACATCCTTCGACCAAGCCACAGTTCTGACAAAACTGGGTGCTTAGAGAAAGGTTAAGTCAATAAAGACTTTTTTCCACCATTAGTGTTCAAACTGTAGCATCCTTTGGAATCACATAGAAGACTTTTTTCATCACAGACTGCAGGGCTCTAACCCAAGAGCTTCTGATTCAGAAGAATAATTAATATTTCTAATAAGCATCTAAGGGATGTTAATGCTGCTGGTTTGAGAGCCACACACTGAGACCTATTGCCTTATACCAACAAAGGCTGGGTACCTGTGAAGAGGGACTGTATTTGGACAAGAGTGGCCAATCATATTTGATACCATCAAGTGCAGAAATGCACAGATGCGACACATATGTAACCAAAGAGTAAGGGTATGTAGAAAAGAATAAATTCTATTCCATCAAAACCCACAGCAGCTAAAACCAGTTCAAAGCACATCCAAAGCCCTTATTTACTGTCAGCTGAGTGAGCTGGGTGAAATTGAGGGAAATGATCATGTGTAAAGGTCAAAGCTCTTCTGTCTATATTTCAAAACCAAGTAATAATGAGGCCCAGGAAATTTGCAAATGTTTCATTGGAGAGTGGCATGAAAGAATCCTAGTTTAGGTACCATTATGTGTCAAATATCAACATCATCTCCATCTCCTTCTGGAAGCTTTTTCTGACAGCTTAATGTAGAGGTCAACATTCCCTCCAGTGGGTTTTATAGTACCCTTACAACTTAGGTAGTATTTCTATATTTTTATGTTCCCTGTCTTTAGGCTTGAAACTCATGGAAAGTAATGATTATCCTTTCATCTCTGTGTTTTCAGGGTCTATCATGGTACATATATACATATGTACATATATTGATAGCACATAATACATGTCTTCAAAACTTGTAATAAAAATTGTTATGCATCCAATGTAACTCCGTCCTGTTGCAAAGTTGAGTGATAAGTATATATAAAAAGGAAATAAACTAATAGCATGTCGGAGTTGGCATCACATCATATAAGCACAAGGTACAATATTCACATTAAAGTAGCATTTCTTCCCTGTTCAATCATTTCAGTGGTATGAACAATTTATGTTTGATAACAATTACTTTAAAAAAAATTCCAAGTGAAGATCTCAAATGTTTGTTCACAGAAGAGTGATTTTTAAAATATGGGGGTCTATTTATACGATGGAATATTATATAGCAATAAGAATGAAAGAAATATAACAGCAGCCAATCCTCATTGTTTTATGATTCAGTAGTTGCAAATCTCCACTCTTCAAAACTAATACTTCTTGCACGTTTGTGATAATTGAGAGACATGTGGTGAGAAATTTGAGTTGCATAACCCACGAAATACTCTGTCTTCTTCTTTTGGCTCTTACACTCCAAATAAGAATCCTTTCCACCATCTGCTTAGTGCCACATTCTTCTTTCTTTTGAGCATTTTGTTGATGACTTTACTGTTTAGAATGGCCATTACTACAGTGCTGAAGTTCTGCCTGGTGTCCCTAAGTGCAAAGAGGCTATGCTATGATGTACAGTAAAAATACTGTGTGTGTGTTAGATAAGCTCAACCAGGCATGATGCGTAGTGCTGTTGGCTGTGAGGTCAATATTAAAGAATCAATAATATATGTTAAATCAGGTGCCTTTAAACAGAAACAAATATGAAACAAAGTTTTGTACTGGTCAGTTAATAAAAATGTTGGGACCAGAGACTCAGAGGAACCTAACCTTATATTTCCTCTAGGAGCAATGCTAACATTGTTTAATCTGAGTTCATGGCATCTTCATAGAACATAATTACTATGAATAATGAGAGTCAACTGGATGTGCAACTAGATCAGTAAATCTTAGTAACATAGTTTCCCCACTAAATCCAAGCTTTCTGAATGAGACCCTGAAGAACTGAAGAGCATGCTGCCACAGAAAGGAATAATGAATTCTCAAACTTGACACCGGCCCCTACACTTCTCATGTCATTCCCAATAGATGCTAAATATATGGATGTGGTACTAATGGAAAGTGATCCATGGAGCATAGCAGCACCTAGACATCATCATGGAATGCAGATGCATCCCTGGCCCAAGCAGTGAAACCTCAAAACTAAAGATGTGAAACAATCATTCAAGTTCAGATAGCAAACATCAATGAAGAAAGATTAGACCCAGTGTTATTTAAACTGTACTTTAAAACTAATGCCCGTTTAAAATCCAGAAAGTGGATGATACAAAAGTGCCTAGAGTGCTGAGACAATTACAGAAAATGTGAATGTTTTCAACTAGGAGGGCACTGCCATTTTACCATGAGGGCTAACCCTCAAAAACAAAGTGTATCCTTATTATATAAGTAATACAACAACAAAAAATATATATATATATATATTTATATATTAAAAAAAAGAAAAAGATATCAAAGTGTGTCCTCGCTGGAGGTTTGCCTTTGATGTGTGGACATTGTGTTCCAGCAACCACTGCTCTCCCAGCAATCAGTAACTTAGGGTATTTGTAGAAAGCACCTTGGAGCCTGCAGATAACATAACATCCTCATCTGGTCGAGCTGTGAAGGAGCCAGGATAGGGGAAATGAAACGAATGCCTGATATTCAAGAGGCATTTAATCACACATTTGGTTTGATTTACTAATGCTATTGTCTTTCCATTTTCTGTTAAGAAATTATTAGCAGGAAGTAACTGGGCCCAAACGCCACAATATGTTGGACCAATTTAAGAGACAACATAGATCACTGGGATTTCTTTTGTCAAATGGAACCATTAGACTTGCATATTAAAAAAGTATATGTTTCTGTTTTAAGTGTGTAAGTGATGCATTGCTTAACATTATGCAAAAGGCCACCAAGAAGGCAAGAGGGGGGTTGTGAATAGATGGCAGGAGGCAGATGATAACTATGTTGCTGCATATGCAGGGTACATTCGACCAGGTGTACCTTGTTTTGTTGAAAGCTGGTGCATTTTTCTTTTCCCTAAAAGGTAGCTTGGCATATTCTCAAGGTTGCCATCCATGAACTCAGAGAGAGAGGGGTTCATTTTCTACACTTTACACAAACGTTTTGTGACTAAAATATATTCTAACTCCATCTAGCTTATATGGCTTTCTGAAGTCCAGGATTTTTGATGAACACTCTGCTTAAAATTCAAACTCCAGACTCGTTCTTCCCTTTGTCCTCGGCTGATGCCTTTTCCACCAAGGCTGCCTGTTTTTCTGTGTCACATTGGGCCTGTTTTTCGATGTCCCACTGTCTTCTTGCTATACAGTGCATGGACAGAGCAGCTGAGTAATTATGTCAGTGTGACTGCAATTTTACCTCTGGGGCCCCCTTGCTATGCCTGCACACAGGTGACAGAACCAGGAATGGTGACATCCCCTGCCTGTCAGGGGTTGGCCATGTGACTCTATCAACTGGCAGTGCAGCAGGCATCTGAGTCACACCAGTTAACCTTACAGCTTGGCAGTGTGAGCCTGAAAAAGGCAGGTGAAATGGGACCCCAGGCACTCTGTCCCCAAAGAGTTTGGCTGCAGATTGCTACTGAACAAACAAGATCTAAAGAGACAGAGTGAACCTGGGAAAGAAAGCTTCTCTGAACTCTCATTCTAGCCCTCTCAGACTTCAGACCAGACCTTTAAGCATCTGTTTTCTTATGTTTTAACTGGTGTTTCTGTCCTACCTCCCCATATGTGTATTGTAACAATAATAGTAATAATTTCTATCATTTAATGATTTAATAAATGACTTTTGTATGCCCTTGGTAAGTAGAAATTTAAAAAGCACAAAAGCAGTGAGGCTGAATGCATTTACAACAAAAGCAATTTGTACAAAAACAAATTGATTCATAATTAAATATTTTCAGCCACTGACTGGTTTTCACCAATGTTAGCAGTGCGACAATACTACAATATGGATTAATAAGCTTTTATGTGTTTTTATGCATTTTTCCATGTTACAGATTTTGTTGTTGTTGTTGGCCTATGTTTTGTTGTCTGTACACTTCTAATTTACTTTCAGCTGACTTCTTTCTTGTCTTTGTATTTGTAGTCATGGAATGGGTGCTCATTTGGTTTGCTTTTGTGTAATATCCTATTGCTGGACATTTTGTTCTGATGAATCTCTTATTGTCATTTAGATTGTTAGATTTTTCAAATTTATGTTTTTATTCAAAACCTAGAATGCCTACTTCAGGTCAGCAAAGTAGGACTAGTCAAAATAAGAAAGAAAATGCACAGTGGAGACCTAAATAGCCCTGTCCTATTGCACTTGCAGAAATACTGAGGATCTACCTAGGTGCCAGGCATTGAACTTGGGGCCAAAGCAATAGTAGTCTCGCTGAAAGGCAGGATCCTTGCCATCAAGGGGTTTATAATCTAGTGGCAAAAGAGAGGTTATAAGTAACTAAACACACCAAACAAAGTGTAAATTCCACGAAGGATATCAAGTAACACAATATGTTAGGGAGTAACTCAATGTGTACAAATCACACGGTAGGTGGAAGAATGACAATGTGATCAGACCTAGGGGCAAAGTATTCCAAGGACACTTCTAACAGTTTATCTAGAATAGGGATTTTTATAAGAAAAAAAATGTGACATATGATTGGAAAGATTATTTGGGAGAAATGCTTTGAGAGCAGCGAATGTCACAGGGAGGCAATGTTGTGGGTTGAATGATGTCCCCTCCAAAAGATGTTAAAATTCTAACCTCTGGTACCTATGAATGTGACCGTACTTGGGAACAAGCTCTTTACAGATGATTACGTAACAATTAAGTCATTCAGGTGGGCTCTCAACCAATATGACAGTGTGTGGCTAAAAAGGGGAAATTTAGGCACAGAGACCAACACACACAGGGAGATCCTGCATGAATATGAAGACAAAGATCAGGGTGAGGCATCTACAAGCCAACAAGCATGAGAGATATTCAGCAGAACCCCCAAGGCCAGGAGAGAAGCATGAGACAGAGAGTCCCCCACAGCCCTCGGGAGGAACTGATCCTACCCAGCCCCTACTCTGATACCCAGCCTTTAGGACTGAGACAATTCATTTCTCTTTTAAGCCACACTATTTGTGGGACTTTGTTGTGTCTGTTTTGGCAAATTCTTATGGGCAGTGACCCCAAATCTCACAGTGGTCTGCCCTTGCACCTCCATGTATAGCATGGTCTCAGAACATTTCTTTAAACAACCCACAGGCAGCCAGTACAATTCAACTATACTGGGCTTGGCAAATTAGATGAAATCCATTGGCTTAATATAATACACATGACATTTTGTTTTGTTCTGTGGTAGGCACTAGGAAACCTTTTGAAGTTTTTGAAGAGATAAATAAGATGAACCAACTTAACTTCACCCTCATTCCTCAACACTGGTCTTTCTGTCTCTCTCCTTCTGTTAACTGGGAACCATTTGAGATCAGGAATCATATCATATAGTTCTGGATACCCTGCACCTCTCCCAGGGGTGGTGTTTACCAGGTGCTTATTAATTAGTTGTTTGATGGTAAATATCATTCTTTTCTCACCTTTTACTTTTATATAATTTCATGCTTTTAGAAATTTCAAAATTAGTACTAAGGACTCTCATCTTCTCCCTGATTCACAATTTATTAGCATTTTTTCATATTGACTTTATTATTTTCTTTCTCTCTATATATAAGCATATTTTTTCCTGAATCAGTTGATAGCAAATTTTATTAATCAAGCCTCTACTCTTGAAAGCTTTAAAATATACATTTCATGGGGGAGGGGCAGGAAGCATTATCTTAAGTAATCATTGTAAAATTAGTTAACTCAATAAATTAAATATTAATACTTTTATTTATTAAAAATAAATTGAACTATTGAAATTGTTCCAATTGGTTCTTTTTAGGATATTTTTTCTAACTTAAGAATAAATGCAAAAATCATCCATTTAACTTACTTGTCATGTTTCCTTATTTCTTTTAATTGGGGACTATTTCTTACTTTTTCATTGTCTTTTTTCATATTAACATCTTTGATGAGTTCAGATTAGTTATGTTGTAGAATATTCCTCAACTTAGTGTGTCTGATGCTTTCTAATGATTAGATTTAAGGTATGCAATTTTAGGCAGGAATGCCACAGAGGTAATCATGTCTTTTTCTATGTGTTGCGTATGAGGCATAGAATGTCAATTGATTTGTCCCATTTCGGCCAATTTTAACTTTGATTTCTTGGTTAAGATAATGATTGTCTTGTTTCTCCACTTAGTTACTACTTTTCCTGTAATTAATAAATAACTTGTGGGGAGATACTTTAACCACTTTGTAAATATTATATTCCTTATGAAATTTTCACAATGGAGTTTTAGGGTCCATTTTTTAAATTCTGTGATTCCATTATTATTATTATTATTATTATAGTTATCATACAATGGTGATTATTCTGTTTCATGCATTCTACATTAACTGGTATTCTATTTGACCTTTTCCCTAACTTTTTGTCTATTTGTTTATCTATTTGTTTTTAATATAAGCTCATGTATTCTTATTTTATTAAATGGATTATAACTCGTTATTTATTTTAATGTTCAAACTGTCTCATAGTTGCCTCCCAGAAACCACTTAAATTTCTACTTATTTATTTAATGATTCAATGAAGTGATGTCCGAACTTGGGTTTTGTTATAATAATAAGGGTTTGTTAATCAAATAATAAGAAAGGCATGTTTAGGAAAATGGAAACAAATAAATAATTTAGAAACAGAATTTCATAAGGGTAATGTGTAAACTAGGTTTTATAAACTATAATACTTATTAAGGTATATGGAGGAGATAAAGAATAGCTATGTCAGGAAAGAAAGAAAGGAAGGGAGAGAGGTAAGGAAGGAAGGAAGGAAAGGAGGGAGAGAAGAAAGAAAATAGTGTGAAAGTAAAAACAACTTAATTAATGGTCTCATTTTCTACACTTTCCATAAGAAAGGAGAGGACAGAATTCTGTTTCCAAGGGTGATTCAGAGGAGCTTATTCATCATGTACACAGGGAAAAGAGGATGCAGTGAAATCCTGGGATAGAAGTCAGAAGCAGTTGAATTTTAGAAGTTTGTGAAAAGAAGTTCTCTTCACAAGAGAAAACTGTAAAAAGAATGAGTTTTATGACCTATAAGAACCTTCCCAGAATCACTTTTAACAACACACTGAGGCTAAATGACCTTACAGACCAAGAGCTGTGTGGAATATTTCAGGAGGTTAGGCTAAGGTGTTACCTGTGGCCTAAAGAAAGCTTAGAGGCAACCTCTCCCACATCCAAGCAATTTAAAGAAGTTAATCAATGGCAAGTTTAGCAAAGACCGATGTAGATCAAAGTTGAAGTTTTTTTGAATTTTCTTAATTGCATGAGACACTCTCTTTCCAACAGAATTTTGCATTATGGTATGTAGTAGGAGGCAAACAAACAGACCAAAAACCCTAGATGATTTTAGAATACATTTCCAGGATGCATGGATTGAAAGCTACTTAGATTGCAGTTGGTTTTGATAAATAAAAGATGCAGGATATATAGTTTTTTAACCTGTACTGTAAAAATAAAGAGAAAACAAAACAATTGTCTAAAGGATACCTATGTAAGGCATTGCAGTCTATGCTTTTACGTAGCCAATTATTAGGGTTAGACAAAAGGTTATTAAAGGAATTTGCAAATTTATTAAAGGGAAGCTGGACAAATGTCCAAAGAGTAAAGAACTAACGTGGATGGAAAAGAGAAATATATAAGCAAGGTGAATGGGATGGTACTATGCTTAATTTTATGTGTCACCTTGACTGGCCACAGACTGCCCAAGTTCAGTGTTACTTCTGGGTGTGTCTGTAAAGGTGTCTCTGGATAATATTAGCATCTGAATGGGTGGGCTGAGTAAAACAGATTTTCTTCCACAATCCAGGAAAGGCTTGGATAGAACAAAAAGTGGAGGAAGAAGGAATTCACCCCTTTTTTCCCTGACTCATTATTTAACCTGGGACATCCCATCACATCTTCCTCTACCCTCAGGCTAAGATTTATACCATTGGTCCCCCTGATAGTCAAGTCTTGGGGGATCAGATTGCATTATATCACTGGCTTTCCTGGCTCTCCAGTTTGCAGGTGGCATATCATGGAATTTCTCAGCCTCCAGAGTCACATGAGCCAATTTTTCAATATCTTATCTATCTGCCTATCTGTGTGTATATATTTATGCACACACATACACACATGTATATATGTACGCATATGCATGTTATATATGTATCTATCCTGATAACCTATTGATTCTATTTTTCTGAAGAACTCTGACTAATGAAGATGGTTGTTCTGAAGGCATGCCAAATAGACAGACCTTTCTTTACCTCAGTTTGCCCCAGGCCATGCTGTCAAGCTTCTTGGAGTTGGAGTTCTTATAATACTGGGAGCCTCGGGTTGGACTACTTAATTCCTTCTCTTCATTTTTAGGTTTGAACACCTTAAATATCCTTAGTACCATTTTAGTCATCATAATATTATTTCCACAGGGGAGTGTCATGAGGCCTAATTAGTACCTGTAGAGAACTCTGTGATCTCACAAGGAAAGGAGTGCAAAACACGATTCAACTTGAGAACCAAAAATGGATGAAGAGATTGCTCAATTTAGTTAGAGCCATCGTTATCCAACTCACTGAAGAAAATGTGAATCTTTCCATGGGGATACTTCCCAAGGTCAGGATTTTATAAAGTCAGTATTTCCTTGTTGGCACAGTACCCTCTGATTGCAACAATCTGTGAGGCAGCCTGCTGCTGTGGAAAGGATGGATACACAAGAACTGGGTTCTAATCCAAGTCAGTCTGCCACTACTTGGCAGGGCAACAATGAACTGATCAAATCACAGCTGTGGGTATATTTTACTCATCTATGCATTGAGTGGTTTGAAAAAATTGACTTTTAAAGTTGCTTCACCTCCAGCATATTCACAGCTGAAATTCTTAATCTATATGTTAGACAAATTCATTTCAATCAATATCTACTGAGTAGATTCTACGTGGCAGGCATTGTGGTACTTCATAGGCAAGGTGTGGCTCTTTGTACCTTTTTAAAGGCATCATCTACTATAAGATAGTGTGAATCATCTTTCAATAGTATGCAGTGTTATGGCCTTAGATACTTAATGCTCACATTGACCAGGAATGAATAGATAGATGAACTCAGCTGCATTGGTGTGGGGTAAACACAAGCTTCTTCAATGAGTTTATGCCTGCACTGGATTTTGAAATATGAATAAGTGTATTTCGAGAGGCAAAGTCAATAAGGAAGGGGTTCACAGAAAGCATTCTGGTGAGAAAGATAAGAATGTACAAAAGCATGAAATATTGGTGAAGATTTGCTGGAACATACACTTCAAGGGGCACCAAGGTGATGATGATACAATACACTCTTATATAATGATAGGTCTTACTATATAAATGTGACTTAAAAATCTCCCCAAGCTCACAAAAACAGTTCTCATTTCTTACTTGCAGTCGAAATTTGTTCAAAATTGCTCTATCACAAGATCCAAAGAAGATGAGTACAGGATCAAGCAAACAATGCAGGCTCAAGTTTGCTTTGCATTTTCTGCCCTGTTTCAGTAAGAAAAAGAATGCAGGATTCCCATTTAGGCATATAAACTCAACACTGTAAGTTAGCTTTATAGAGGAATTCACAATGTCTATGCTGCTTCTTCCAAAACTGGTCACAGAGAAGTACAAGTAAGGAGACCAGAAAAGCTGGCCAAATCCTCTCTAAAATTATCCCTGTCATCAGAAACAATGAAAACTATGTGCTGCACAGTATTGTTCTAGGAATAGGAGCCAAAGGAGTTTAGAGAGATTTGCAGATCATATAATTTTGTAACTAGAGTTTACGGTTGGCACACTGGTTGGTGTGTCACAGCTTTAATTGGTGGGAGGATTCGAGGGAGTCCAAAGAAAGTCATCCAATGGGTTCATATAATATTACTGGAGGAGGAGAGAGTTTATATGTTTATAACATTCTTGGGAAATTTGTGTCCTATTTCCATTTGGAGGTAATCAAGTTGATCTGTTTCAATGGAGCCCTCTGGTGTGTGTGTGCTAGTGCATGTGTGCATATGTGAACCTGTGTGTGTGCCTGTGACTGTATATAAACTTTTTCCATTCTGCACAACATTCTGTGGGTACTGAGTAAATGTCAAAGCATCATACCCAGGCAACCTTTTCAAGTTGAACTAATGGAACCTCAAATGAATTTACTTACACTCCTTTGCTCTTATAAATCCTGAGTTCAGTCACACCTGACATTCTTTATACATTTTAACAAAAGCAAAGTCACATTGCAAGCAAAAGGCTGATGCAAGCGGAGAAAGAAAAAGACAAAAAGGTAACATTGTAAAATAAACTATAATTTTAAACTAATATTGGATTGTTTCTAGTTGTCTAGTACATTATTTCGTGTGACTGGGTAAGGGGAGAGTTCCAATTTCTCCACCGATCTCCAATTTAAACGAGACATCATTAATCATTTCTTAAAATAGTTTCAGTGTATTCTTTATAAATTGGGATAAACATGCTTCATTTTGACTTTCATTGTTGAGGAATAACTTCATTTATGTTTAATTTTTACATTTGAGGAAAAGCAGAGTTTTGAAAGGATGTCTAATTAATAAATCTATCTTCTGGATTTGAAGAAAGTTAAACTCATTAAAAAAAGAGAGAGAGCACAGAAAAATTGGTACTTAATATTTTTTGGTAGCCATTTCATTTGGAAGCTTCTACACCACAGGCTAATTTTGAGGGCTGTGCAACTCTGGAAACTAGGGGACAATGTCAAAAATAATCAAAAAGTAGAAAATTCACACACAGGTCAGGAAATGTTTTCCAAGCAGAATAAAGCTTTTCAGCAGCACATGTGCTTGCATAGTTAGCTCAGTTCATCAAATTGAAATTCTAGGTAAATAAAACAAAAATACAGAAAACTGTGAACAAATAGCCTCCCACTGCCCCCACTCCACTGTCAACACTAGTCCCTAATGGTCCAAAGAGGACATGTAAATCTGCTCTGAAAAGAGACTGAACCCGAGCACTGACAGTGGGATTTGCAGGGAGGAAAGAGTGCCACCTACTGAATCACCGCCTTTCAGATGTGTCTGTCAGCACTTTGTTTTCCTTGGAGTTCTACCAACCTTGGAGTGTGACCTTGCTTAGAAATGAAATCTGACCTCATTACAATGCAAGCATAGCTATCTGCAGGCACATTACACAATCAGCCAGAACCCCTCCTCTGCAGATTTTCCCCCAAATAGTGCGACACTAAGTAAGAGCCACAAGAAAGCCAAGCAGAGGGGCTACGTGGAACCCAACAGCAAGAACAGCTGCAGAAGAGGCTGAGGCATCTGTGTAACGATATGTTTAGTCACTAAACACAACTCTTTTATCTTAAGATACACTCAAAATTCACTACACATGTTTATGGAAAAATCTTCTTATTCTCAGCCTGAGAAAAGTACCTGACTAAGTGTTTTGTTGGATTGAGCTTAATTGTTGACACCTGGAATTGGTTAATGTTAATATTAACACAAAGCGTTTGGCTAAATTAAGTGGTATGGGACAAAGGTCTATTCTGAACATTCATTGTGTCCGGTTAACAGAGGTAACTATACAGTTCAATGAAAACCTTGCCAAATTTATTAAAAAATTAATAGATAGATATTAATGATTGTGACCATTATTTTCTAACATAGTTTAATCTTAAGTATTAAATCAATATTTTCTGAGTTACATATGCAGAAGGATCTAGTCCGATGAAAATCCATCTTATAAAGATTCCAATATAATTATCTGATTTGTCTCCTATGCATATTCATATATTATGAACCATGAGAACATAAGAGAGGTTAAAAATGTAAAAATATTAATCATGTGCTTTTATGACCTGATTTCCTTTGCAATTTGTCATCATTTATTGTAGCATATAAAGTATCCTTTATATGTGCGTCATATCACCTTCACCTATTACTGCCTAATGGAAATAATTTAAGAACTGTAGTTTCCCTAAAGAATGGTACAACTAAAAGTAAAAATTTTAAGTCAAAATGTAGCTATGCACAGGTAAAGGAGGACATGTTTGGATACACTTGCTTGTTTTGTGGCAGATGCCAGTGGCCTCTTTAAAAGAATAAAGAATTCAAAGAAATTATGTAGATTGGCCTTGGGGAAGTCAGAAGCATCAGCTAGCCTTAAGCTAGATTGAAGAGAAACACTTTAACAGAGCATCTTAACCCAATTAAATAGCTATCCCCAGGCATCTTGCTGTAGTAAGTAATTGAATCCAATGACAAATGTTGCACTTTCATAAAGGGCATAGTGTTAGAAAAACCTAAACATTTTTCAGTTGTTATTACTTTTTATTCTTTGAAAGTAAAATGTTTGAAAATACTGGAAAAGAAGTAGTCAAAAAAAAAAAAAAATCCTCAAGCATGAGATCTTGGCATATGGATAAAGGAGACAACCTAGCGGCAACCAATGGTCAAAGCTAAAATAATTTGAACAATAAAATAAGTAATTTAATGTTGGATTATAACCCAAAGTATAAAATAAATGACATGTATTCATACTGATATAAATAAGTGATTAAATACATTTTAAAAATAGAGAATAAACAACTCTTCTATGCAGAATGTCAACATTCCCCTCACTTTTGAGTATGGATTAAACTTAGGTGACTCACTTCCAATGAATAGAGTACAAAAAAGAGAAACAGCAATTTTGCAAGGTAGAATCCTGGCAACACTACCTGTGATCAAATCAATACTATCAATGATGTCACATGAATGTCATCTACCTCCTGATATGCTATTTTGAGCAGGGCATTCACCTCTGTGGTGTTCCTTCCAAAACCCCATTACCTCATTCTAGTCATGAGGATATATCAGACAAACCCCATTTGAAGTATAGTCTACAAAATCCCTGACTAGTACAGCTCAAATTCTTAAGGTCATGAAAAACTAGGAAAAACTGAGGAAATGCCACATAGATCAGACAAAACCAGGTGACATGATAACTAAATGCAATATAGAATTCTGGATTTGGTCTTAAAAATAACCGAATAGTGTAAAAATGGTAAAATCTAAATTATGTTTGGAGTTTAGTTGAAGAGTAACATACCATTTTCATTTTTTCTTTTTAGTTTTGACAAATGTAAGATGATAATATAAAGTAACAACATTAGGAGAAACTGAAACTGGAAAAGTAATACAAAGGTATAATTTATATTCTATAAATTTAAAACTATTCCAAAATAAAAAGTTTATTCAAAATGTTTGCGGAAAACATTCTTGTGAAAACAGTTTGTAAAGTCTCTGGATCTTATGATATATAATTCTTATGGCTGCTCTTCACTTTAAAATTATTTGTTGGATCTCATTGCTGTATATGCTACCCATTAATATTAATGCATTTGCAACATTTCCGTTTAAAGTAGTTACAAATAGCATCCTTATGTTGTATGCAAATAACATTAAGATTTTAAGTATATAGTATCTGGATAAGAGATGGTGTTGTTTGCAAAGAAAGTGGTGGAAAATAGATCATTTCTGGATACATTTTGAAAATAAAATCAGTAGATTTGTTTAAGTATTAAAGATTATGAGAGAAACTGCCGATTCAAAGATTTCTCTATGGTTTTGAGCCTGGAAAACTGGAAGGATGGTGCTACCATTAATTGAGATAAGAAAGACTTCAGCAGCAGCAGTTTTTCTGAGAAGTGGAAAGGATAATATGATTCAGATTTGGATATATTATCATAATGTACTATGCTTAAGATACCCATTTGAGCAATATAATCACCATTTTAGATATGGCAGCTCAGAGGAGAGATCTAAGCTAAAGATTTAATTTGGGAGCCATTTAGGGTATAGAGAACAAGATTACAGCTAGGAAGTGACTATGCAAAGAAAATATCCCTGGGGTTCTCCAGTACTAAGAAACAAGGTAGATAAGGAGATCCTGAAATGATAAATGAGGCAGAACAAAGCAAGATGAAGTTTTCCAGGCCATGGCGCAGAATGGGGATGCCAGGTAGCCTCCATGAATGCCCTGAATTATTGAGCCGGAGCTGAGAGGTCAAGCAGACCAAGGTGTCAGGTACTGTCCTGGCAGAGTAACAAAGATAAGAGAGTTTCAAAGAGAAATCTCTGGCTGTGTACAGACAGCCCCCTCAAGTACTCAGCAAAGGAAAAATCAGGATATGCCCATGAGGAGACTAATGTGGGCTAGAAAGAGAGCCCACCTGAGGTTAGAGGGAAGAGTGCCTGGCAGTCACAGACTTAAAACAGTAACAGCAGCAACAACAAAAACCAATCCATAATGCACTGGGCATTGCGTGAAATACTCAGAAGAGTTTATCTCAGAAGGAGAGAAATGACTATTCCTAGAAGAAATACTGAGTTGGTCTTGCCTAACAAAATGTTTTTTAAAAAATAATTAAATAGGTGGGTGGGGAGGGGGACAGAGAGGGGCAAAAAGGGGATGGATGTAATTCAACAACAATAAAATTTTTAAAAAATCACTTAAACTCAAAAAAATATAAAAATAAAAGAATTAACTGCTCTGTAGTCAATAAATTGTGTCTTAACACATGATTCAGAAGTACTTAAAGAAATACAAATATATAGTCAATGTCCATTAAGATGAGCTTCATAATGTTGGGCACCTAATCAAAAATTAGAAGGCTTGCGAAAGAGCAGAAAAATGTGACCTGTAATAGAGAAAGGGAGGGGGAGAGAGAGACAGAAGAGAGAGAGAGAGCAATCGATTGAAACTGACACAGATGTTAGAATTAGTAGACAAGAACATGAAAACAATTATAACAGTGCTGCCTATGTTCACAAAGATTAGAAAGAAAGAGTGGAGCATACTAAGTAGAAACAAAGAATGTACGGTTTATAAGACCTTCATCAAACTCTAGTGGTAAAAATCACAATGTGTGAGATTAAAAATATACTCTATGGGATTAATGAAAAATGAGATTCTACAGAAGAAAAAAGAAATAATGAACTTAAATATATAGCAATAAAAACTATTTAAAAGGAAAACAGAGAAAAAAAACATAATTAAATAAATGAACACCTATCAGTCTAATATGCTCTCATTTGAGAGGACTCTAATTTGAGTGCCTGGAAGAGAGAAAAGAGCATAAAAGTCATTTGTGGCAGCAATTTTCCATACCTAAAAATAACTGTAAAGCAAGTAATCCACACAGCCCTGTAAACCCCAAGTTAAAAAAGAATTAAAACAAAAACTTGAAGAGAGCAATAGCAAAACATACTTGGGTTGGCCATGAAGTTTGTTTAGTTGGCTCCGTACAATGACAGCCTTTAGGAATACTCGGTTGTCTTTAAATGTATTCAAAACAATTTTGCTAGAGTGCATTGTGATAGCTGTCATATCGGCGTGCATTTAAAAACAAAACAAAATCAGCAACTTTAATTGAAGATGGAAAATATGCAACATTATTTCAAAAAAGGTCACTAGCTAGCTAAAACACACACAAAACATCTGTGTCATGTATGGAGAAGGTACTGTGACTGATCAAATGTGTCAACGTGTCACAAGTGGTTTGTAGGGGGGGAAATGGGACCACTGTAATTGAACAATAAAATTAAAAAATTAAATGATAAAAAAAGGTGGCTTGAGAAGTTTCTTGGCACTATTGCTATTTTGGCTAAATAATTCTTTGCTGTGGGGCTGTCTAATGCATTGGAAAATGTTTAGTAGCACCTCTGGCTTCTACCTACTAGAAACCAATAGTGGGAGATAGCCAATATACTCAAAATATCCAAAAATCAATAAAGTTATTGGTGAAAATGAAAAATGTAACTTTTGTTTTATGGAAAGAACTAACTAGGCTTTTTGGCCAACCCAAAAATAGCTAATTGTTCCATAACAGTGGTGCTGAGAAATCTGAAACTCAGCTTAAGGGGGAAAAAAAAACACCTGGGCACTATCAAAGCCGGGACATGCCTAAGGTGATATCCTGGACGGGGTCCTCAAACAGAAAACAGACTTTAAAGCTAAGGAAATTTAAATAAAATATTGAGTTAATAATAATGTATGGATGTTAGTTAAATAATTGTAACAAATAGTTCACTTGTTCACTTGTTTCAATTTGGTTAGTAATGATGGAAACTGAGTTCATGGTGTATGGAAACTCTCTGTACTATCTCAGAAAAATTTTAATATTTTAAAGATAAGATGTTTATTAAAATTATTTACAGAAGAGCAAAAGTAAGAATAATGGCATGTTTTTTGTCATAAACAATATATGTGAGAAGATAAGAGAATAATCTTTAATATATTGCAAGAAAATCTGTCAACCTAGAATTCTTCACATAGTGAACTATCTTTCAGATATGAATATAGAAGAGAATTTTACAAGATTTTTATACAAAATCTGAAATAGCAGATCCTGATAAGACATATTAAAGGAAGTACTTCAAGCAGAAAGAAAAGGATATCAGATGGAAATATGGTTTTACACCAATAATGTAGGAGCTCCAGAAATGGTAGCCACTTAGGTAAATATATGATACTATTCTTATCATTATATCTTACAAAAGTAATTAACTACTAAAATGGAATTAACTGTGGTATGAAAACACAGTATATGTAAAAGCAAAATTGTAAAACCAAAAGCTGGGTATTTGAGAAAATCAGTAAATATTTTTAATAATCAGAAAAAAGAAAGAAGACACAAAATTACTCAATTATAAATAAGAAAGATGATATTGCTACAATTCCAACATGTTAAAATGATAATGAAGTATTTGAAAATTTTATACCAATAAATTCGCTCAGGCAAAAACAGATTATTTAAAAGATACCAATCTCAGTAAAAAAAGAAACCAATAACTTGAATAGAGACTAATCTACTAAATTATAAATTGGCAGTTATAAATTAAAATTCTGAAACAGATGGCTTTATTGGTGAATTCTTCTAAGCACTATAAAAAAAGAACAGCAATTCTACATGAACTTTCAAAAAAACTGGAGTTCAGGAATTATTTTCCAACTTATTCTGTAATGCCAGTATTACCTTAGTTTAAAAATGAGGCAAAGATATTATAAGAGAATAAAACTACAGACCAATATTTACAATGGATGTTGATGTAAAAATTCTTTTAAAAAATTTAGAACTAGAATTCAACAAAACATGAAAAGGATAATATAGCATGATCAAGTGAAAAGATAATGTAGGACAACCAAGTGGGGTTTATCTCATAAATGCAAAGATTGATCTATCATTTGAAAATCAATGCAAATCTCTACTTTAACAATGTAAAAATGAAAACCATACAACCATCTCAATACAATAAAAAAATCATTTGACAGGTTCCAACATTCATTATTGATGAAAAAATAAAAGCTCTCAGCAATGAAGGGAATCTCTAAAATATAAGAGGTAGTGAAGATAAATTTCTAACTAATGTCACAACATTGCAAAACTAGATCCTTCACTGTAAGATTAGGAACAGCAGGGTATCCACTTTCTACTCAATATATGACTATGGGTCTGAGCCAGTATAAGATTAGAGGAAAAAGGAGAGTGATCTGGAGTGGAACAGAAGAGCAAACTTCTTTATTCACAGTTGATATGATCATCTATGTACAAAATATTACTGAATGTACCAAAATATTACTGATAATTTCAACAAAGTGTGTATCTGCAATCAAGAAACAACAATTGATTGTATATGTATATAAAAGCAACAACCAGGTTATGTTGTAGAAATTGACAACTTAATTCTAAAATGCAAATGCAATGTAAACAACCTAGAATATCCAAAACAACTTCAAAAGGGAAAGTGACAAGACTTATTATAAAGCTTTAGAAATCGAGACAGTTTAGTTCTGATATAAAGAGAAGTACATTAATGGAACAAAATACAGGATTCAGAAACAGTCCCACATATATAGACAACTGATCTTCCCCCCCACCCCCCAAGTATGTATAAAGGCTGTTCAAAGAAGAAGTACAGTCTAAAATAATTGTTCTGGACAATGAGTACTTATGTGCCCCTAAAATGAACTTCAATCCATGCTTTGCACCATATAGGGAAAATTAACAAAAAATGGGTCAGGGTCCTATATATAAAATTCTAAACTATAAAATTTCTAAGAAAAAAAAAACATAACAAAATATTTGTGACCTTTGCATAAGCAAAGACTTTAAATATAATACCAAAAGTATAATCCATATGAGAAAAAGTTATATATTGGACTTCATCAACATTAAATAACTTCTGTTCTTTGAAGTATACTGTTTAAAGAAGGAAAAGAGAAGCCACAGATTGGGAGAACTTTTTGCCAATTATATACATAGTGATAAAAGACTGTCTAGATTATATAAATAACTCTCCAGACTCAATAACAAGAGAAGAAATAACCCAATACCAAATGGGGGAAAAATTCAAAAAACTACTTTACTAAGGAAAAATGAAGGGTGACAGATAAGCACTTGAAATGGTTCTCAACTTCATTAGTCATTGAGTACATCCAAGTTAAAACCACAATTAAATGCAAATGCTCATTAGAATGGCTAAAATTTAAGATGGACCATGTCATGTTGGGAGGATTCAGAGTAAGAGGAATTTCATATACTGCCAACTGAGGATGCAAAATGCTAACTCAGCATGGAAAAAACGGTTGCATTTTCTTAAAAATTAAATATGTATCTACTATATGATCATTTCACTAGTAGTCATTTATCTAAGAGAATTAAAAGCAAACATGTATAGAAAGACTTGCACTTGAATGTTCAGAGTATTATTTATTACAGATAGAAAATGAAATTGAGCCAAGTGTCCATCACAGGTGAATAGATAAACAAACTTTGGTATATTTGTAAAATGGACTACTATCAATGATAAAAAGGACTGAGGTACTGATACACACACAAGTGGATGGATATAAAAGAGACAAAAGAAAAAAGCTAAATATTGTATAATTTCATTCATGTAAAATTCCAGGAAATGCAACCCTCACTTAAAGATAATCAGATCTGTAGCTGCTGGTGATGGGAGTTGAGGTAAGGGTGACATGTTTACAAGACTTTTGGGGTGATGGATCTTCTCATTATCTTCCCTTGTGGTGTTGGTTTCCCAGGGATAAGTATATGACAAAGTGTATCAAGTTGTATGCTTTTAAAATATATGTAATTTGTTGTTTGTCAGCCATACCCAAAACAAAGCTGTTAAAAGACAATGCCTAGCACATGCAATTATACAGTAAATATGTGTTGAATAAGTGAATAGATGAATGAGTGAATTAATTATGGTGGTATTGGCACTATTTGTACAATACTTAAAGCATGTGAAAAAAATAACCAGATCATAAAATAAAATGATTCTTGGGAAATCATCAATTATTTCCTCCTTTATAAAAAATCTAATAAACAGTATTTAAATAAGTAGAAGACACATTTTTTTTCCTTTATAATTATATAAGTGCTGGTTCCCAAATGCAGTACATCAGAACTATAAAGTGACAAAAAATAAAATATATTTCTTGTTATTCTAGTGATAAGGGAAAATATTATAATTTTGAACAGTGAATAATCCATATATGGTGTTCACAATAACTTTCATTAGTAAGTATATTCATAGTCAGTTAAAGAAAAGCTACTATTTTCAAATTAAAAAATGTGGTTTCCTTCCTGAAAACCTACAAAACAATAATGAGGGAGGATCATTTTTATTACAGAGAGATTGGACACTTTGCAGGAAAGTTCAGAGGAATTATTGAAATATCAGAATTTACCAGTGCATTCAACTGTTAGTTATCAGATCGTTAACTACTTTATAGAATGAGGTTAAGCTGGAGAGAAAATGAAGTTAATACACAAAAATGGAGTATTGGAATTACTTTGAATTGGCTATAGACCAGGAATAAGAGTTTAAGATTTTTTGGGGAAAAAATGTCAGTAGAAAAGTATGCGTATTTAACAAAAATCAGTTATGCCACATTTGAAGATGATATCTGAGGTAGAATAGAGTGTTTTAAGGGTACGTGTGTCAAGGATGTCTGGAATAAAGATATAAGTAAATTGACTAATGTATAGCCAATTCAATCCATATCCTATATAGTTGACTATATTCAGATGAAAACCACCAATACTTCTCATATCAGAAAATGAGGAAATTTGTAAGCAGCATCTCAGATCTAACAATACATTTTTCTAGACCTCCGTAGGCCACCTTAGCTTGGTTAGTGTGTCTACAAAGGAACACAGGGAAGTAGGTCATAGACATGAGCTAATGACATTCCTTTCATCCTCACCCACTGTGTTCCAACCTAAGTGATGTACTAGGAAGCTACGCTGGGTATGAATCTGTGACATCAGTGATCAGTAACACTGTGATAGATGAATATAGTTTTCTATTACCTTGCAAGTCAGAGAACCAGACCAGCACAGGTCTTTCATTTTACTTGGTAAAAATGTAAGATACAGCTATGTGGCAACCATTTGGCTGGATCTTTAAGACCCCCCATTCTGCCATAATGCTCACTATGTTACTGAGAATGCCAGGAGGAATCACATTTGTGTTCACAAGTATTTCTTTTCAGCAAACAAGCAAAAATACTTGTTTTCTTAATCTGTTTTCCTTTATTGGAAACCAACATGTTCATTGGGCACACTGCTGACAAATTCATTGGTTATGTTCACTCCTAACACACATTGAAGGTGAACCATTAGTGGCTCATAGAGGTAGTAGGCTTGTACACTACCGGCCTTCACCAGACATGGTCACATACTGAAGGGTCCTGTCCTACTGTCTTAGGCCTCACTGTCTTTACTGTTGGAGACCATCTTTTCCTATCCTTTGCTGATGTGTCTTGGTTTGACAGTGCCAAAGTGGTGCTGTGTTCTTCTCATCCAGCCAATCAACAATTAGAGAGATTTCTACTGGGTCACAAGGAAACAATGGTTAAATAAAATGGACAATTCTTGTTTATGGGGCTTAAAGATAATCAAATCTGTAGCTGTCTGGTGATGGGAGTTGGTGTAAGGGTGACTCCATAGAGGGCTGTCACACAAGGATAGAGAGGCACAGAGGGGCTAGACTGTGCAAAGCTTTACCCTAAAAGGAATGGGAAGTCATGGAATATAATGGGAGATACATGGTCATATTTGCTTTTTGCAAAATGTCAGCCTGGTTGCAGTGAGAAACAGATAAGTAAATGTGGAGAAAATAATTATAAGTCTTGCCTTAGCCCACACAAGGTGAAGAGAAATGCATCAATCTGAGAGAGATCCAGAGGGAAAAATGTCAACAAGACTGCTGATGGATAGAATATGGGTAACAAAGGACCACAAGATGTAGGGATGACTGCCGCGTTTCTCACTTTTTCAGACAGAGGAAGGAGGAAACTCTTTGGTGTCACAAAGAGACTCTCTTACTGGACCCCAAAACAGTGCTCTCTGCCCATCACTATTTTAAAAAGGGGAACCACAATTTATTGATTTCTTTCTATGTGACAACATACAGTGTTAAATTTCTCCACTTGCAGTAATGCTTTAATGCGTTTAATTCCCTAAAAATTTCCGAGAGCTGAGTGCTTACTGTCCTTTCTAATTTCACAAGTAGAGTGAGAGACTGAGGCTCTGCAACTAGAATGGGGGAGATTGGGATTGGTAGTTTGGTGGTCTAATCTAGAAGCCCCCTTCTTAAAGTGCTATGGTAAACTCTAAACTGTGCTTTCTCAGTTTGTACTTATTGTCTTTTTATGAAATGCAGAGATATATTCACAAAAAGGATGTGTGTGTAATTCCCTTGTGCATGTGGTTATTTATAGAAACATATATGTTTGTGTGCCCCATGTGGTACTGTGTTATATAAGTGCATATTCTTGTATGGCGGTATATATCTTTATGATGTGTATGTATTTATGTATTTGCTGTATGTGTGTGTGGTATGTGGATATGCACACACTGAGCTAAGAGATAAATTGTTTTACTCTGGCAAGAAAGCTTTTGCTACCAAGTCAGTCTTGTTATGCCCTGATCCTTTATTCATTAACACAGTCTTTTTCCATCCGGAGTAATGTGCAAATTATTTTAAAGAGGATAATCGCTCATGTCTCTAGCATGATACTAAGTTATTTTTATTATACTGTTCCTTAAATATTTATATGTTTAAAGTTCTTATACAATGGAAAGCAAAAGTAAGTTTACAAATTAAAGGCTAACAGAAAAGAAAAAAACATTGACAGTAACAGCATTAATGTACTGTGATGGATGAAGTTTTACTGAAACTAAATTCCTCTCATACGAGTATTGTGTATGACACCGTTTTGTCTTTTTATTTTAAGCAGCATGTATAAAATTCCTCTCCACAGTACCACAAGCTTTTTTTACATTGGCTAAGCTTTTGATGTAATTGGTCCTCCATGTCGTGTTTAAACAACTTTTATGTATTAAATCATTTTCTCCCTTTCTTTTTCTTCTCACTAGCACATAGTCATTAAAATAGCATTATAAAAAATCCAGCGCTGGCACTAAAATTTATTGTATTAACCAGCTATAAGTTGGTGTGTTCTTTCAGTGTATTGTTTACTTGTATGATTCAAGTGAAATACAAAACTTAAAATTGAGAATTCTTGAAGCCCAGTTTGACAAACACTGCTGTTGGATTTTGTGACCCCAGAGGCTTCTTAGTATCTCACATAGTAAATTTCTCTTTGACAGTTACACCACTTTATTAAATTCAGATCCATTAGAAACCCAGGAAGGAATATAGATTCTCCTTAACCTGCCCCTGCCCCTGCCCCATTACCACTGCCACCAAGTCCAAACGAGACCTCTTTAGACTCATTCAATTGCTGTGCTCATGCCTTATAGCATTCAGCTGAATGGCAACATTTTCATTCATTCATTGCTTCCACAAGCATACACTTTGGGCCTTTTGCTTGGCACTGGGGACCCAAAGAAGGATGAGATGCAGCTTCTGCTTTGCAGAGCTTACACCAGGTGTAAGAGATACAGGCACCTAACCCAGTCTCCTTGTCCAGGAAGAGTTCCTTGGAAGTCATGACCTGCAAGCTAAGTTCTGAAAGATGAGCGGCAGTAAGTCAGAGAAAGAAAGAGGGGCATTTCCTGCAGCAGAGCAGTGTGTGAGAGGGAACGAAAAGGGCCTGAGTTTGGATGGGTCAGAGGAGCCATGTCAGGAAGAGCACCCATAACAAGCTGAGGAGTTTGGAATTTTGCCCTGAAAGCCACAGGAAGCCTGCAAGGGGTTCAACATCATGTATAACAGTATTCTGGTAATTCAATGAAGGAGTGAGAAAGATAATTGGGGGTAGGGGCTATATAACATGGCCAGGATTAGAGAGACCAGTTAGGATGAAAAAGAAATCTAATAGTGGTCTTAATTAGGTAGTGGTAATCCCAGGATAAAACATGAGAATAAAAAATGTTTTAAAAGATGCAGTTTTGTTTGAACTGGATGAAGGATTGAAACATTTTTTCAATAGTCAAATACGAGGTCCACCTTTGTAGCTAGGATATCAATGTGGGGTGGAGAGTAATAAATACTGAGCATTTAATATATGTCAAGTACTACAATGAGTTTTACATGTATTATTTTATTTAATATTCTTTACCCTCCTTCAGGGGATGATGCTATTCTTTTGAATTGTTGCTGTTCAGGTAAAGATCCTGACACCAACTGCAAACCCAAAGGTCACTGGTTCAATTCCCAGCCGGGGTGTATAACCAAGTTGCAAGCCAGGTCTCCAGCCAGGTCCGTAGCTGGAGGCAGGTGAAAGGCAACCATACATTGATGTTTCTCTCCCTCTCTGCCTCACTCCCTTCCCCTCTCTCTAAAAATAATAAATAAAATCTTAAAAAAAAAGATCCTGACACCTCACCAGTTTTGAAACTCATCCACTGAGCTAGAAGAAACCAGCGGAGCTACAGTTGTTTGGGGTATGAGAGATGAATTTTACTTTGAAAAGTTGACTTCAAGTCATATGTAAGAAAGACAGAGACCTGCTCAACACCAGGGAACATGTAGGTTATAACCACTGCACTCTGAGTTCTGCTATGTTGTATATCTGCAAGTGGATACTCTTACATGTGCATGTCTGGATATCAACATAGAGCAGTAGGCTATAGGTTTATATTTGGAACAACAGGTTATAGTCTCTGGATGACAAAATGCACTCAATAAATTTTTATTGGGTGTCTGTCAAATTGATGATAATTGAAGTCTTAAATATGAGTGAGTTATTTCCAGAAACAGGTGTAGAAAAGAGGGTGGTATTAAATATATACTTCAGAATTGCACAATAGAAGAAAATGTTATGAAGAAGATTGTGAAGAATTAGCCAGAGCATTAGAATAATTGTGTCTCAGAAATCAAAGGAAGGGAAAGTTTCATGGGGAACCTGGTCATCAGGGTCAAATGCTGCCAAAAGCAAGGAAGATAAGCTTAGAAAGTGATCTGGGGAGCCCTGGCTGGTAGCACAGTGGATAAGGCGCCGGCCTGTGAACCCAAAGGTTGCAAGTTCGATTCCCAGCCAGGGCAACATAACTAGGTTGCAAACCAGGTCTCCAGTCAGGTCTGTGGCTGGAGGCAGGTGAAAAGCAACCATACATTGATGTCTCTCTCTCTCCCTCTCTGCCTCTCTCTCTTCCCCTCTTCTAAAAATAATAAAATAAAATCTTTAAAAAAAAAAAAAGAAAGTGATCTGGGATTTAGGGGCAAGGACATCTACTGTATAGTAGGCACAAAGAGAAGTTTGAATTAAGAAGAGCTTGGTGGAATCTAGACATTGGGGGCTCATTAGAATTCATAATTTTTCATTTGTTTCACATCATACATGATTCTACGGAGAGTTACCATTGGAAACCTTCTGTCACATCAGGACCTCTAGTGTTCTATCATTGCAGAAAGTGTCCAGAGACAATATCAGTGTTTGAAAATTAAAGTGGAATTTAGTTTATAATTATATTTCTTCAGACTCTATAGTGGTCACATATTTGAATAAAAGGGAAAACAGAGTCATGGCCTTTGAAAAATTTCAATTCAAGTCATCTGGCCTCACTGTCTTTGGAAATAATTGAGGCGCAAAGAGTTCTACCCAAGTATTGAGATTAGACCGGTGCTGTTTCTCCCTACTCCACATTGCCTACCTAGGTTTATTTTATTTTATTTTTTAAAAGGTTTTATTTATTATTTTTAGAGAGAGGGGAAGGGAGAGAGGCAGAGAGGCAGAGAGATGTCAATGTATGATTGTCTTTCACCTGCTTCCAGCTATGGACCTGGCTGGAGACCTGGTTTGCAACCTGGTTATGTGTCCTGGCTGGGGAATCAAACCAGTGACCTTTGGGTTCACAGGCTGGTGCATTATTCACTGCGCTACCAGCCAAGGCTTGCCTAGCTAGGTTTAAATCTTTTGTTGTGTTTAAACATTTTTCAAGCCAACTCTATCTTTTTAGAAATGATCCCAGACTATAGAACTTGAAAAAAGCACTAAACATACTCAGAAGCATAAATAGAGGGAAAACCTCATATCCTACAACCACAAGCTACACTACACCATGATTAAGCCAAATAGGTGTTAGGGAATTCAGCAGTAGCTGTAGCTTAGTTTGTGCTAAATGATTTACTCAGGTCTATTTTCCCTTCCCCAGTTGGTTGTTAGCAAACACTGGTGTCTTAAAGGTCTTCTGTTCATACAAATAATTAAGAGTTCATTTTTATAATAAAAAAACTTTAAATTGATAAAATGGTATTAGGGGTTAAAAGGTTTTACTAATTACTTACATGGCAAGTTATTATCTTCTTTATCTTCTCATCTGGGACAAATATAGCACATCTGTGAGACACAGATATGACCAAGGCTTCAACCCTGCAGTTGGAGCCTGAGAAGGAATGAACTAGGAATTGGTTTCTGGGTTTCTCATTCTTAATGAACTCAGGAACCCAAGGCAGATAATAAACTAAATCTTCTAATTACACTTAGGAAGGCTAGCAACTACAATTTCTTTCCTAATTTACTAATAATGATAGTACTGGCAATTATGTAGGATTCCTAAATATTTATTGCCTGTTCTTTCATTATCTCATATTCTTAACTAAGGACATGGATGAAAGACACATTATTTTTCTCTAAGATAGATAGAGAGAGGAGATGAGAAAGATTAAGGAGTGTGTTCAAAATCACTGTTAACAAAAGGCAAAAACATGTTTATAACCAATCTCTCCTAACCCTTTGAAGTAGATCAGGAAGCTCACCATTAGAAGAAAACATGGCTCAAAAGAGTAGAATTCTTGGTGATGATTTTTATATTTCTAGATAATTAATGCAGGAATATTTTACCTCTGAAAGATAACAGATGGATATAGATTCTTTGCAACTTCTATAATTGAGAGGCAAAGTCTACTACTGCTTTTTCCCTGGTAAATCTAGGATGCCCTTACTAACTTGCTTGAACAACAGAATGTGATGAGAGATGTTTTGCATTTCTGAGGCTAGGTCATAAGAAATCATGCAGGTTCTGTTTATTGCTCTTGGAATATTCTCCTTGGAAGAAGACAGTTGTCATGTAAGAAATCCCAAGAGCACCATTGTTTAGGCAGAGTCAAGATAGCCATGTGGAAAGGCTGCATGTATGAAGAGAGAGGGATAAATGGTCAGTTCCATGTTGCTCAGCCATCCCTTCCCAAGGGCTATATTTTGAATTAGGAAGACATCCTGGACTTTCTAGCCCAAAGAGATGCAATGTGGAAAATAATTGAAAAATGAAACAGATAAAATAGCTTCTTAACACATGACCCCTGCTGAGCTGTCTCAGCTAAATCCAGTCACATGAATCACCCCTACTGGGTCCTGGTAATCAGGGAGTAGGGTAAGATATTCCTACTCTACTGTATTTGAATTGGGAGAACAATAAAACAAATGTGTCACACCACTAACTTTTGAGAGGTTTTTAAACATAGCAATAAATAAACACAATATCTTTGGTAAAGCCTTTCATATGGCTTTATGATTGAGTTCCCTTCAAAATCATAATTGTTAGTCACAGAAACACAGTCAAATTTAGTTATCCAGAACTCTTGGGAAATACATCATTCTGGATGATGGAATAATGGTAACACAAAAATTGGAGGTAATCAATCTTTCAAAGGCTGGTGATGTTGTATTTTAATTGTTTAATGTAAATAGTTATATAAATAATTATTTACACAGTAAGAACATGTATCTTGAGCATAGACTAGGTGCCAGACTATATGGTAAGCACTTGGTAAGAGTCTTGTACTAGACAAACAGAGCCTTTGCTTCCTGCAAATTTCCTGATTAGCAGGAGAGGCAGAAATACTAAATAATTTGCCCAAAGTTTCAAGGAAGATGTTACAGAGCCAGGTCTGCCTGACTCCAAAGTCAAGATAAAACATTTCAGAAGATGATAGAGCTGAGGCCAATAGCTCACTCTCATGTTTTTACTTTAATTCTTTCTTCATCATTTTAGGTATCATCCATTTAAGAAATAGTTGTATTACAATTTCTGTATATCTTTTTTTAATAAGACAAGTTGAGCTCCATCTGGGGAATGAATTTTTCTTGTGTTTCTGCGTGGTCATAGCTGTGACTTAATCAACACGTCCAAGTGGAGAAAACTGGTTGCAGTCCTTTCAGATGGCATCAGGGATAATGATAATGATTCCTTCTACTTTCCTGGTGTCTCTCATCTAAGGATTGTAAAAGCTTTACAAACATTAATCAAGCCTTACAGGATTTCAATGAGGTCATTAAGCAGTTTAATTACTATAATATATGGGATTTTAAATAATGCGAATACAAATTCAGAACTACATTTTGAAGCACTCCCTCTTGTTCTTTGTGTCATGGAAATCAGGAAATTTGGAAATTTTTTTCTATTCTTTTATTTGTTTTCCAAGTTTTAAAGAAGTTGTGACATCAAAGTGTGTCATTTTTTCCATATTGGAAGACACAAGAAAGTGGCAATGTATATGTCATTGGAATTCATTGATTGGCAAACATACATTTTGCACTTGGTAAGTACCAGGCATGTCTATCCAAGAAAGCATAGAACATAACATCTATTCTCAGAAAGCCTCCAACTCAGTGGGAAGATATACAAATAAAATACAGTATTATGAGTGCTGTGCTAGAGCTATTCACAAAATATTATTTAAGCAAGTGCATGTGTATTTAACTCTGAAAAATAATAGCTAATACCATACAGAGCTTATTACATTTCTTTCTTTCAAGGCTTCACATAGATTAATTGCTTCATTTTCACCAAAAATGAACAAACAAACAAACAAAACAAAACAAAAAGAAAAAAGAAAAATAATATTCAGGCACTCTTATTTTTCCAATTTTACAAAAGAAAGAAAGTAAGGCATAGAAAGCTTGAGTAACTTGCCCAAACTCACCTACCTAGGATGTGACATAAGTGGACTAGATCCTAGGTATTTTCTGTAAGGCCTGTACTCTTAGCCATGATGCTGGAGTACAGACATGAGTAGGATAAGAGAAGATCTGAAAGAAATACCAACAAAAAGAAGAAAGCAAAAGGCAAATGTCCTATGCTTACAAATGGCTCCTATCAATTAGGATTTTTTTTTTCATTGTTGTTGTTGTTGTTTTCATTTAAAGATTTTATTTATTATTTCCAGAGAGAGGGGAAGGGAGAGAGGCAGAGAGGGAGAGAGACATCAGTGTATGGTTGCCTTTCACCTACCTTCAGCTAAGGACCTGGCTTGCAACCTGGTTACGTGTGTCGTGGCTGGGAACTGAACCAGCAAAGTTAGGTTTTGACAATAGCAGATTCTATTAAAAAAAAAAAAAAAGAAAGAAAGAAAAATAACTTATAATGTATTTCTTGTCAGCACTGACTCACAGCTGAATCAGTGAATCAAATCTCTACTGTTATTTTCAGTATCTTCCCCGTGTCTCTCAATGATAAACTCAGTTCACAATTTTCTGAGTTAATTGTGACTAATGTTGATCCTTATTCAGTAACCCTGATGCTCTGACCAAGTCCCATGATGCAACCACTGGCTTACAGTTAAGGGACACTTTCCCAAACTGTTGAGGTCCTGCCTTTGCTACTGCTTATACTTCAGTTCACCAGTAATTAAAATAAGATAACCCTACCCACATGATCAAACCTTGGACCTCTGCCATTATTATCCATCCCTTTTCTTCCTTTCCTCCAGTCGTGGACTCTGGTTCTCTACACTATCTCAACAGATTACCTGAAACTAATTTATTCCTGGGGCTCCCAATTCTATGGCTTCTGGGAACTACCTACTTAGGATTTCATGGGAAATATTGATAATCTGAATTGAGTTCCTTTGAGCCCACTTTACTTATCACTCTAAATTAAACTCAATACCTTCCTGATTTGTTGAGCCAATCATTAGTTCCATGTGGTAAACTATTGACTGACTGCACATGATCTAGCCATACAAAAGGTATGGGGTATAATTTTAAATACTAGAAGCAATGCACATTGTCATTTTTCATAATGCTTTATTGACCTGAAGTTATATTTCAGTATGTCATGCCTGAGTTGAATATTATAAATGGATGAAAATTGGGGGTGATATGTGAGAAGAAAATAAAGACAAATTCAGTCTATGATAGTTTGTTGAGTGACCACTATATACAGACACAGGACTAATTGTGGAACATTTCAAGGAGCATATTATTAGTGCAAGCAACAAATAGCTAACCAGGTAATTAGACCACAGATAATATGCATTGATAAATGATGCCATGAAAATCCTTAGAAAGAGAAGCAGATTTTGAAGGGCTCCAATAACATAATTTCTTCAGTGTTGGAGATGATAAATTTGAAACAATATGGTAATTAAGAGAATGAGCTATGAAACCAGACTAATGACTTTGAAACTTGGCTCCACTGCTTATTAGCTGTGCAACCTTGGGCAACTGATCTCTGTCTACCTTGGTTTCTTCATCTTTAGAATATTATTGGATAATGGTGATGGTTAATTTATGTGTCAACTTCGGTTAACCATTGTTCCAGATATGTCTGTGATAATATTTTTAGGTGAATTTAACATTTAAATTGGTGGACTTTGAGTAAAGCAGATTGCATTTTATAGTGTTGGTGGGTCTCATCTAACCAGTTGAAGGCCTGCAGGGGAAAAAATTATTAACTTGCTCTGAGTTGAGTGGGAATACTAAAGCAGGTGAATTTATGGATTTGAATTACAGTCTCAGCTATTATGACTCTCCAGCTTAAACCATCTCAGCAGATATGGTACTTGCCAGTCTCTATAGTTATGTTAGCCAATTTATGAAGAACAATGACTAATACATAATAATAATACTAAAGCCATAGAGTTATTATGAAAATGAAATAATATATATAAAAAGTTTAGAATAGTACCTGGTACATTGCGAGTACTAAAATATTAAATATATTGGTGTGTCTCTCAAGCATTAATTCTTGATGTCCAGCACGCCTTTGCATTTACTAGTATACATTTGTAGTTCATTGGTGTTGTGTAGGCTGGAGATAAAACTTTGGTGTTATTAGCATATAGATGATGAATGATGCGATTAGAGTAAATTGGATTATCCAGAGAGAAAATGCTATGTGAGAAATGCTCAGAGCAAAATCTTGAAGAAGCTAATGTTTAAAAGATGAACGAGAAGAGTTTAAATGAGAAACCAGACACCAGGAAAACCAGAAGTTTTTCACTAAAGCATTGCAAAATAGACTTACTATTGGTGAGATTAAAGTCACTATATGACATTGATCTGGTAACTATAATTAGAGTTTGAGTCTACTTTTAACCTGTTCTGATTTCCTCCCATTGTACCTGCATAGTTAGTAAATAATTTTTACCTTCACCTAAGATTCAGCAAAGGGAGTCAACATGTGATTTGAAATGACAATCAAATGAAAAGAATGGAGATTTTCTCTCATTCTTCCACCACATTTAGTAAGCGAGAATGCAATGCTGAATGCTACTGACCACCATTTTGCTTTCAAGAAGGTACCAAGCCTAAAAGCTAAATAATGCTGAGCGTTGCAGAATAGAGATGAAATCATACCTGTTCTTTGATAATATCTTTGAGTCTATATTAGTAGAACAAAGAACTTGGCTTCTGATCATAAGATATGAAATAACATATTCCTTTACTCTTTAAGGCATTTTGAATAGGAGTATTATATAACATGAAACCCAAACTAGTCTACATGATGCAGAGAGACTAAGGCTACTACGTGTGAAAGAAGCACTCACTGGATAAGAATATCATAACTGTAAGGTAATTTAAAATGAACTTTCCCTGTGGGATTACTAGGGTTGGGGGAGGAGGGTAAAACAAAGATAAGAGGTAAGTACAGACTAATGGAAAAAATACAATAAAGATGAAATTTAAAAAATTCCTTTTCACTGATGACTTCTAAGAAAGGAGAATACCCCATCACAAAACCACTAGATGGTACTTAACTATTGTCACAAACATGAGTGAGTAAGCAAAGCTGGAGCAGGGAGATAGGGTGAGGGCAAAAGCTCTGAAGAGTTGTGTGTGTGTCGGGCAGGGGATGAGATTCACAAGGAGAGCAAATGAAACAAGGAATGTGGGTGACACATGAAGGTAGAAGAACAAAAGTGTTCCCAGTGGGGACAAACTGTGATTGCGAATTAACTTTACATATTTTGGGGGGGGGGAAGATAAATATGTGTTTGAGATTAATGTTACTTTTCTGATGGGGAGATAAAGTTCCACCTCTGCCCCCTTTTAACATATCTTCAATATAATTTAGATTCATGATTGATGCTTTTTTGCATAAGTAAGTTCTTTGTAGGAACTGCAAATAAAAGCCAGTTCTGTATCAACATCGGTTTAGAGTAGAAGCATAGACTATAAGCAATGGGATAATGTAATAAAGTTGGCAAGTATCTATTAAAATACCTAGCTGATACACTGGAAAGCAGGTCTACAAAGTTTAGGTACTTAACTGAGGCCATGAAACTGGTATACCTGATCTTAGAACCTATGATGCTGGTGTAATAGTTTATTCTTTAATCATATCTCAGGAGAAGATGACAACTGTGGCTCTTTTCTGAATGTATCTGGATAAGAAAGAGAACAGGCTAAAAATCAGAAAAACATTTTAAAATGTTTAAAGTTTAAACCAGGCCCTGGCTGGTGGCTCCATAGATAAGGTGCCGACCTGCGAACCCAAAGGTCACTGGTTCAATTCCTAGCCAGGGCACATAACCAGGTTGCAAGGCAGGTCTCCAGCCAGGTCCATGGCTGGAGGCAGGTGAAAGGCAACTATTCATTGATGCTTCTCTCCCTTCTTCCTCCCTCCCTGTCCTTCTCTCTAAAAATAATGAATGAAATATTTTTTTTAAATCTAAATAAATAAATAAACTTTAAACCAGATGAAATCTACTGCTAAAAGAACTTTTTCTTAATGAAAATTACTTCATAGATTATAGACAAGGTTGTGTCCTATATTAGGAGAGAATTCTGTGTGATGCTGAAGGTGATAGCCATGGAGCATTGCTATTGAGTGAGTTGTTATTACCTCTATTCATAATGGTACCAGAAATAGTATCTCAAATCAAAGGCAAACTCAGATTGAAAATTATAGGACACATATAAGATACTTCTGGAGAAATGAAATATAATCCCTTTACTATTAATATAAGAAGTTTTCTCCTTGGTGATACAATAGAAAGAACATGAACACTGCATTTTTACTACTTTTTGCTCATACTAGGATTTTCAACAAATTAACTTAGCTTTAGTTTTCTTATTTGAAAAATAATATAAATTCCTTTTCTTTACAGTACTTACCTTCTTGTGGAGAGGGGTCCAAGTGACAAAAATAAACAAAGACAATAAGAATTTTAGGGAGAGATAAAAGATTAAAGCAACTAAACTGGACTAACAGAATACAAAGGAGGGTGTATTGCTACTTTAAGAGGGCAGATCAGGGAAGAGTGATCTAAGAAGCGATCGTATTTGGAACATATATTTGAATAAGAGCCAAGATCCTTGGATACCAAGTATGAAGCAAACAGGAGAAGAGAATGTTTTTGGAGCAAGCAACTGGGTGAATGACAGTATCACTAAGTGAGATGGAAAAATATCTGTAAAATAGTAGAGTTTTGGAGGACAAGAGTTGTATTTTGGCCATGTGAGATTTGAGATGCCTTTTAAACATTTAAGGGGGAAGAGAAACAACAAGTAGGGTGTATGGATCTGGATCCTTGAAGAACACTTGGTGGCAGATATCTTGCAAGTTTTATGACATTTAAAATCATGGGCTTGATGAAATCACATGTAGAAAGGCTATTGGTAGAAATCCTGGAGCCAAGGGCAGAGTTCGAAAAGAAAGCCACTCCAGCATTCAAAGGAATCAACAAAGGTTACAGGGAAGAGAGCAGCTGAGGAGGAGAAAACCCATTGAGCATGGTGCCATTTAAGCCCACAGTAGACAGGTGTTTCTTTCTACTAAGTCATCCTGAATTATTGAATGACTTTCTGGCAAAGAAATTTATTTGGTGGAGGCCACTAACATTTATACCATACTAAAATGTGAATATAAGAAATGTGGTTTCAAGAATAATAGAAAAGGTTTGGAGGGCAGAGAAGAGATGAAGGTACTTCCTAATGACTGGACTTAAAACAAAAAATTGCCTGTCCTCAAAAGAACATAAATGTCCCATATTTGGGTTTCCTTACAACATGACAGCTTGAAGACAGCCACGTGGCTAAGGTGGTTTCTCAGGGCTCCAAAGGTCAGTATCCCAAGAACACCAAGCAGGACCTATGCTGCTTTTATGGCCTGGCCACAAAAGTTGTTAGCATCATTTTTGCCACAATCGCAAACCCACCCAGATAGATTCAAGGAGAGAAGGGAAGGAGACCCCACCTCTCAGTGGAAAGGGTATCCAAATCACATAGAAAGAAGAACGTTTGTATTGTTAGATAGTGTTGGAAAATATAACGTTTCACAAGTATGAACCCAAAACAGATAACACCCAGTTTAAGAAGCTCGGTGATGTCATGAAGTCCTCATATTGATTGCTTCCTCCCTCAGCTCCCCATCGTCCAAGGGAAGGGCTTCAGGCAGCCTAATAAATCCTAGTGCAGCTCACTGCCTGATATTTTAAAAACACTCCACAGAACAAAAGTGAAGTGTCCAATGAAGTAAAATCAATTTCAACAGATGAATTACTTTTTTCATAATTATTTTATGAATCTGAAGAATATTATTCTTATAGGTCTATGTTTGAATACCTCAATCATAAAAGGAATGAGATTTTTCTTTTGAGGAAATTTGGGAAAACCTCTGTTTTTGACAGAGGATATTTTATGATTCAAAATATATTTATTGTTCATAAGTTATTTGCCAAGCTCCATTCTTGGTGATGGGAATCAGCAGTAAACAAAACATATTAAAAAAAAAAAAATCCCTGCCACTATGGAGGTAACCTGAATACATTATTCACTCAAGGAAAGGAGACTGCTTAGTAAATGCATATGTATTTAATATTTCCCAACCACGATTGCATGAGCCTCCCAGGGCAGGAGCTATACGGTTTTCACTTCTATAGTCCCAGGACCTCGCACAGTGCCTAGGGGGTTGGGGTGGGGACAATTTTCAATAAATATCTGTTTAACTAATGTGCAAATATAAAGGGATTCAGGCCAGTTGCTTACAAGAAAGGGGCTTCCTGAGGAAGGATCCAGCATGCCCTCTTCTTCAAGGATTGGCAACAGACTGAGTAGAGGTGATGGCTGAAGTACCTCCTTAGCAGTAAACATTGAACAAAACATGAGGGACAAGGGGGGATTTCCTCTCTGTGACATTCCCAGTAAGAGAACAATAAAGAAATCTGTACAATTTTTAAACTTTGTCACTCCTGTGTTTGTTAGTCCTGCTTTTCTCTTTCCCTGCAGTGATTAATAGTAATTTTAAAAATCAATGTTGTATGTGCTCGTCTGTGGGGACTGGAAGGAGGAGGAAGCTGGGGAGAGCAGTACTCCCTGCAAGAAAGCTCCAGGGGAGAGGACCCTGAGGGGACAAAGCTGGTGCTGGCAGCTTTAGAGACAGGGAATTAGGGAAGAGTCCCTGGGGCTGCTCCAAGAAAAGGTAGGCAGCTGCAGACGGTCCTGGGGCTCAAACAGAAAGGCCTTCCTGGTTACTTGACCAATCCATGCACAATTGCTCCTTGTTTAGGATTAAAAACAAGTTAGTGCATCTCAGGTGCGTTCACTTTTGTACTCTCTCTGTCAGGTAAATACGTCATCCATACTAGAAACCTTGCTGAAGCCCTGCCCTGCATTTTTTCCCTTCATTTGTAATCACTCAGAGCTTGTCATTTCTTTCCGCTCCTGTTCTGCAAATCTGTCCCTGTATTTTCATCCTCACATCCTCTGCCTGTGCTCAGACCTGGGTCCCTATAGCTGCCCATTCACTGGTCTCCACCATGAGAGCCATTTATCCTCATCCTCACCATGTTTTGTTTTGTTTTGTTTTTAGTTAGATTTGATTATGGCCTTCTCTAATTCTGTTGTGAAGGCCTACTAGGCACAAGAAAAAGCCCAAAGCTTAGCACATGAGGCCTCCACTCCCCATCTAAACTTTGTCACACTTGGTTGTGCATCTTCCCTAAATGCATTCTACATTCAGGTTTGCTCACTAAAGCCCAAATACGTCAAACTAGTAATTCCTATACTTTTGCATGTAATGTTCACTTTGCCTGGAGTGTACTTCACTTTATTCCTACTAAGTAGGTTCTTTCTCACCTTTCAAGACTTAGATGAAGCATGATTTTCATTCAGAGACTTTGCTTTTGTTTGTTTGATTCTTGTTTTTTATTTTTCTCAAGCATGATAGGCTTCCATAGCCTATGAGTATATTCTTGTTCTGGAAGACTTTCCTCTCTTGACCGTGGCTTCCCTGAGAGGAAGGATTTTGTGTTAATCAACACAGGATAAGTGCCTATCATAGCATATATTGTAAAATTGTAAATAACACATAGGCGGTAAATGAATGAATGAATGAATGAGATAAGGGATGGATGCTTTTGGTTCTCAACAATGTGATGCTGGACAAAGAGGTGGAATTACAAGTCTAGGTAAATATGGAAGCAGTCTCCCTTTATGTGTCACTGATTGTACTGGAAATCTGCCTTTTCATTGCCTGGATATATAAAGAAATTAAACCAGGAAGTGACAGTAGCACTATTCAGTCTCTGGACAACTAGAAAAACCTTAGCTCTGTAGGAAATATGCAATTCTGTTTTTGGATGAAGGAAAAACACCAGCTTTGAAAAAAGTAGCTTGGTAGGACAGAATACACAGCTGCACCTGAGGGGGTGGGTTTATTTATTTTGTGGTAAGAAGTACCCACTTTCAGGTACCCTGTGTGTATGGCCAGCACATCTCCTGTGGAAGTAATGACACTAGGCATGCAATACATTCCAAAGAGATGATTAATTCTTCTTGTATATTAGTGCCAGGGAAGATTTATTTATAATCTTTAAATAGTCAGCAACTTAGTCTGCTTAGGCTGCTGTAACAAAATAGCATAGACTGGGTGGCTTAAATAACAGAAAATTATTTCCTGCAGTTCTAGAGGCTGGGAAGTTCCAGATCAAAGGGTCTGCATACTCAGTGTCTAGTGAGAGCCTGCTTTTTGCCTTCACATAGCTGCCTTTTCTTAATGCATGCTGTGGAAAGAAAGAGGGTTCCTGTGTCTCTTCCTCTTCTTAGAAGGGCATGAATTTGATCATTAAGGTATCACCCTCATGACCTCACATAAATATAATTACCTCCCAGAGACCCCACCTCCAAATACCAACATATTGGGAATTAGGGCTTTTCCACACATGAATTTGGAGGGTTACAAACATGATGACCAAATAGGAATGACCCCCAAACAATAGCAATAATCAATAAAATACATTATATTAGCAGTTGAAGTTTATTGAATGCTTGCTCTGTGGCATTTAAAATGTTAGGTGTTTTTAAAAATAAATGTTATCTATTTTAATCCTCCGATTGATTTTATGAAATGGAGAATATTATTACCCTCATCTTAACAAGAAAGAAACTGAAGTGCAGAAAGCTCAGTAATCAGCCACTGGACTTGTTCGTACCACTTCCTACCTACTCCATGAACTCATAATATGAGGTGCAGTAAAAACATATCTTGGCATCTTTGGCCCATCCAAAGATATATATATATATATGGAAGGCTAAAGTGGGAAAGGGCTGTGGAAGTACCAAGTTGGATCAAGCACTTAAATGTAGAAGGTATGTGTCACCCTCCCCCTAGATGTACAACAGAACATTTTACTATAGCAGCTTTATTAGAAAACACTCAGCCAGCAGGAAGCAGTGTACAGGGCCCTTCCAGGGTCTCAATCCAAACATGGGGATTTTACTGGAATTCTCTGCAATGTGTTTAAGTAACAAGGGGGAAGGCTTATAATGAGCCACCAGGGTAATTTGGAATATTGCAGTTTGCCTTATTTCATAATGCCCAATGGCTAAGAATTTTTAAACAGCTTTCTGTCAGCCTATTAGGCTCAGTAGTAGAATTATGTTTCTAGTTTTCCTGGTATGTAGTCAGGCTAAGAGAAATGAGATGGTAGTAAAGGCTAGCCAGCCTTCAGTACTATAAATTATTTTATATAGTTCAATATTTATGTTTAGATTTAATAGACATAAGATGTTAGGATTTAGGAAGAGATTAGAGGGAAATAGAGGAGGCAAGGGAGATATTTGGATAAGGAAAGATTAATTAAGATGGGATGTTTTCATACCTTTTGAGGGGATATGGAAAGAGTTTATAAGAATTTTCTTGTCCAAAGTTAGAAAAGAATGGCATTAAAATTTTTTTCCATTATAAAGATAAAAGGGAAGAGAAGAGTACTTTTGTACAATGATATCCAAATATGGTGCAATGGCTGGCTATTTCAGAATATCCTTATTTTTAAAATGTAAATCCATGACTACTCCCAGAGAGTATCAGTTATTTAGGTTGAAGGTGAGGCTCAGAAATTTATATTATTTAAAAAAACAAACAAAATTCTAAGATGCTTTTGATGGGAAGTTAATTCTGATGCACTTTTCTTGGTAATTTGAAATCATGAAAACAGTTCATCACCAGGAATGGAGTGTTGTTGTGCCTTAATGTCCTGGTATAGAAATGATACTGTTCTCCCTGAAACAAGTGTAAAAGCAACCCTGTATACCTTCAGATTCTATGACCAACATTGCAACCATGGGAGATAGCATATGTCAGGGACATTGTCCTTAGTGTCTACCTCCTCTCTGACGGTACTGTTGACTTTGCGATGGGGACAAAAGTGCCAGGATGCTGGTCAATATCCAAGTTTGGAAGAAAATAAAAATCATAATTAGTGAAGCCAACTGGTATTTTCAGGTCTTTCAGTGATAGATTATATTTCTGAAGACTTGAAAGATTTATAATACATATGGTATACCTGGTGCATTTCAGATGAGCGGATTTTGTGAGCTCCGAAGTGAGCAGGAAGATGTGCTGCATTGAGTTTTATTGATTTTCCTCTTTGCTTGTATAGTTTTATGATGTTCCATTTTCTCTTTTTTCTTGATTTGGAATTGTGGCCTCGGTTATTTATTTTCTTCTTTCACTTTACCTTTAAAATGTATATGTAACACTGCATCAATTTTCATGACCACAGATGAAAGGGCTGGAAGAATTCTCTGGCCAAGAAAAGATGGTCAGAGGTAGAGGGGTTAATTTCTTTCCCTCTTAAAAGCTCCCCCTCCAGTTCTCTTCCATTTTCATTTTCTCACATTTTTGGAATGGAATTATAATTTGCTTTTTTCATCTCATCACTTTCTGATTTTTAGCTCTGTGATCTCACTTTCTGAGATTATATATGGATAGCTCTGAATTTTTTCAATTTGTATTCTGTACCAGGCCCTTTGGTTGTGAACAATTTCCTTCTACAACTGCTTCATGTAACTTATCCAGCAATAAGACTAAACAGCTGAATTATAATAAAAATAAGATTTTTGTTTGTGGAAGCCTGGTAATTGATGAGAATCAACTTTGTTAACAAATTTGTTTTTCCTCTTGCTTTTTCTCAGTTTACACTGTGATTTTAATTATATCCTTTGTATTACAAAATATCTTTCTCTCAATAATCTCAACATTTTAGATATGCCAGCCAATTGTATACTGAAGTCATGTTTGGGCTCAGGGCCTATGGCATAGAGTTCAACCTCTAATTTTGCTGGTTCTTTTTAGTATCTGGTTAATTAATAAATGCTAGATTATAGAATGACAGTATATGGGCCATTGCTGGCTTCAAGGCTAGAATCAAAGAGCATCATTCCTCTTGTTAAAAATTATTTAAACACATAAAGGAGAGGTCAAAAGAAGTTCTTCTTGTCAGTTGTTAATGATATGAGCTCCTGTCAAAGGTATCCATTATTACATATTGAATAAGTATTCCTGGATTCAGATAGTCCCATGACATCATCACAAATTTTCTTTTATCACATATTACATACTGCCTTTTAATGAGTTTAAACCACATAATATTAATATTTTTGTAGGTCAATAATGGTGGATATTAAAATTTTTATACAATTCAACCTAATGATATTATCTATTGACTCCCTTTAAAAAAAAAACAAAATGAAACTAACATTCTATCTTTAAAAGAAAAAAAATAGCTTTCATAGAAGGGAAATTTGTACCACTTGTATTAAATCAAATGTAACATCACAAACAAACGCAATAAAAACAAAAGAACAGAAAAGGGCCATGTCATTCCATTCTGACTAGATATTGCAGGCTGCCATATCTCAGCCCTAGAAGTTCACACATTCTTTGTCAAGAGATATTAATAAATGGAAAGATGCCTCAAAACTAACAAAAATCAATATATTTTTTCCTCTGGAGGCAAATAATAAGATAAAAATTTTAAAGGGAATGACTCTTTTTCAGCAATTTAATATTATTTAATTTCATATGCTAGAACTACATGTCCTACATTTTGGAACATTCCATGTTAGTTCATGTATTTTCTCTTTTATGGTCAGAAAGCACTTCTAAGCATGCCAGAAATGGCACAGTTATTCATGTGTCAATAGCTAGGGATGAATTAATTTAGTAAATTATGTCAAAGAAAGCAGAGGATATCTTGCAGATAGTCCACATTCACATATCATCATTTATTGTAATGTATAGTTTAATTTAATATATTTTATTTTATATTCTGTTTTTCTTTTTTAGCTTCTGTGAATTCAGAACTTTTCTGTCTTCCCTGGGTCAGTGCTAAGAAGTGAATAAATAGGTAGAAGTAGGCATTTGAGTCAGAGTACAACAAAATATTTGAAAGAATAGAAATTTTTAAAAAGGAAAAATTCAACCTTATCTATTATCATTTCTGTAATACTCAGCTTCTAATGACAAAATTGGTATGTCTCAACACATTGAGGCAAATGCCTTCATTTCTCATGTAATCACTTAGTAACTTACAGAAATGAGATATTCTGGTTTCTGAAAGTATATTTTAGTGAGAAGCCATAGAATTGAGTGGAAACTTTTTATAGCCATTGATGTTGCTATATAAAGAATATATAGCTCTGGCTGGTGGCACAGTGAATAAGGTGCCAGCCTGTGAACCCAAAGGTCACTGGTTCAATTCCCAGCCAGGGCACATAACCAGGCTATAATCCAGGTCTCCAGCCAGATCCATAGCTGGAGGCAGGTGAAAGGCAACCACACATTGATGTCTCTTTCCCTCTCTGCCTCTCTCCCTTCCCCTCTCTCTAAAAATAATAAAATCTTTTTAAAAAAGAGTATATAAAACATCACACACACACACACACACACACATACACACACACACAGGGATATTCGCAAATAGTGCACAAAACGATATAGAAAGAACATAAACACCCCTTTGTTCATTGCAGCATTATTTACCATCTCCAAGATATGGAAGCAGCCCAAGTGTCCATCAGTAAATGAGTGGATAAAACAAGTATGGAACATTTACACAATGGGATACTACTATGCTGTAACAAAGAAGAATGGACCCAGAGAACATTAGCTAAGTGAAATAAGCCAGTCAGAGAGAAGCAACTACCATATGACTTTCATTCATTTGTGGAATCTAATGAACAAACTGAACTAACAAATAGAGACAGGCTCATACATAGCAGGATGACTGCCAAGTGGTCAGGGAGAGTAGGAGGTGGATGGATAGAGCAAAAAAGGAAAAAAGGACTCATGGACATGGACAGCAGTGTGGGGATTGCAGAAGGGAAGGGGGTAAAAGGAGACTAAATGGTAATGGGAAAAATTCAATAAATATCATTGAAAATAAAATAGAAATAAGTGAGACTTCACAAATAAATGCTTTAAGCATCCTCCTTCCACAAATGAAGCAATCTCTTAATTAAAAAGATATAAACTGGACAAAATGTATATGTAAAAAATGACTTAGAAAGTAGTAGCAAGCTTTTAAGGAAGTGAAAATGTTCATGACCAAGATTTTGAAAATAAGGGATTCCCAGAGAGATGAACCCAGAATTTGGAGGATGTTCTTGACTGATTGCAAATTTTGAATGCCAAAATTACGGTTGAAGAGCTGAGGCATACCTAAATCAGCAATAATGTGAATGAGTTGTATAGAACAATTGTTTTGGTAGCCTCCTTGTGTTTCTTTTTATGTATTAGGTAGAGCTGCTTTGATTCCATATCTTGGTAGTGATGCCATAATGTAGTAGGTGTTCTGTAGGGTCCAATGGCACAGCCTCCCCTATGACCCAACCTGGGCACTCAAGGTGTGCCTTTCATGTGGGCTGAGAACACCCTCTTCTTGTAGTTGAGCCTTGGTTTCTGCTGGCAGATCAATGAGAGGGATTTCCCCAGGCCAGTCAGCTGTAAGGATTGGCTATGACCACTGGCCACCAACTTCCACCCTCCATGGAGGATCAGCTGTGTAGGGGCAGGATAGTGGTGCTCTAATGTGGTCTGTAGCTATCCACTGGGTGTACAGGTCCTGGGGTTTTCCAGGTGATGCAGGCCAAGATCCGTGCCCACCTGTGTTTTGCCTAGGGCCACCCTGACTGAGCAATAGAGCAACCTGAGATGCTGCTACTTGTGCTGGGCTTGAAGATTTCCAGGTGAATTTAACCTGCACATCCAGGCTGCCTGCTACTAGCGCCTAGTGCCATGGAGGCTGGTGCTCAACTGAGGCCAGCTTTTACTTGTTTGAAAGGTTTTAGGAAGCTGTGAGGCTTATGATAAGGCAAGTCATTCATATAGAAAAGCTACCATTAGCAGTTGTAAGTTGGGCTGGACAGAGAGACTCAGGGGATCTCCAGGACAAGGGGGGTGAGCAGTGTTACCCTGGTTGATGGAAACTCAGGCGGCACTCACCTGCTGGCCCTATGGCTCTGAGTTCCTTTCCATCATCTGGGAAAAAGTTTTCTCCCAGCTTTCACCTTGATGCCAGCCACTTCAGTTCCTCCCTGTATGCCCCTGGTGCCTTTTAAGCTGCTACTCTGGGGCTGGAGCTTAAAGGGAGTGAGTCTGAGTAAGTTTGTATGTGGGATCTTTCAGAGGAACTGCTTGGGGTACCAGTAGTTTCTTCCACTAACTCAATCCCTGTTGGTTTTTGCAGCCCGAAGTTATGGAGACTTATCTTCCTAGCACTGGTACCCTGGCCTGGGGGTGCTGATGTGAGACTAGGACTCCTTGCTCCCAGAAATCCCTCCCAAATTTTTACCCATCACACATGTATGTAGGGAGCAGCCCATTCTGCATCTCTGCCCCTCCTACCAGGCTGGACGGATTTAATTCTGTACCAGACCATTATTATGTGAAATGTTAAAGGGACTTATATAAGAAAAGGAGATCAAAGCAATGAACAATAAAATGGCAAAAATACATACTTGTGAACAATTGAATCTAAAAACCAAACTAAGCATATAAGAACAGTGACAGAATCATGGATATGGAAAGTATTTTGATGGCTGCCAGATGGAGGCCATGTAGGGGAATGGATGAGGGTGAGAGGATTAAAAAGTACAAATAGGTAGTTGCAGAATAGCCATGGGATGTAAAGTACAGTATAGGAACAGAATATCCAAACATATTCATGAGCGATGTACAATGGTGTGGGAATTGCCTGAGGGAATGGAGGGTGCTGGATGGAGAGGAGCAAAAGGGGAAAATTAGGACAACTGTAACAGCATAATTAATAAAATATAATAATAAAAAACAAGAAAGATAAGTAAAGTCAGGAATAAATAACTTGTTCCAATAACAGAGTAAATAAAATGGCTAACATATTGGTAAATAGAAATGGACATTGACTATTTAAAACAACCGTACAGATAGAACTAAAATATATGAAAACATTTGTTCATATATTAGGAAGGGAGAAAGTGAAATTAAAATAATTTAAAGCATTTATGTTTTCCCAGAAGTTGTAAAAGTACTATCTTATATTGTACTGCATAAAGGCAGGAATTCATGCTGTAATGTCAAGTTAAAATACTAAAATAACAGCAAAATTATAAATTATATGTATCTATATGTATATCTTTGTATCTATAAAAATATGTGTATATGTATATAAAATCTCCAGTGAATTGGGCAATGGAATAATACAAATATTTATAAGAATGAAAGAAATCAAGACAAACATTAAACAAATAATAAGTTGGTAGATATAACCAAATATAAGTATACATCATGGGATATAAATAGAGAAATGCAAGAATTTTCATGATGGATAATAAAACAAAACTCAATTACATCATGATTAAAGGAAACATGCCTTAAATGCAAATCATTTTGAAAGGTTGAAAGTAAAAAGAAATAGAAAAGGCATGCCATCTAAACACTATACAAATATTAGACAATGAGGATTGAAAATAGAAACATGTATGTTAGAGATAAAAGGACATTTTATTGATACAATGGTCAAATAATCAGAAAGGAAATAATAATTCTAAAATCACATGTCTCAATCAATCACTTTAAAAAATAAAATAAGGTAAAAACTAACCCCTAAGAGAGAAAATACACAAATCTACATCACAGTGGGAATTTTAACATACCTCTCTTATTACCTGAGAACAAGTAGAGAAAATATGTCAGCGAATAGAAAAAAAGTATACTTGGTCTAATTGGCAAATATAAAACACCAAGCTTAAGAATTTCAGTATATACTTTGATTAAAAGAAAAGTATTAGGACATACTTTACTTTTAACTACACATACAACATTTCCCAAAATTTACTATATGATGGGCCAAAAGTTTTTACTATACATTAGGCCATATAAAGTGTTAAAAGATTGAAAACTTAAAGAAATATGCTGTGACCAAAGTGTAATTAAACTAGAAAACAATTACCAAAAATATAACTTAAAATTGTTCACATATCTAGGAATTGAGATAAAATTACAGTGTTTGTTGCCTTAGTCTAATAATTTGATTTTAATAATAATTCTAGCATTTGTTGAGTGCTTTTTATGAGCCAAAAATGTTTAATTTTAGAAAATATGATCTCTACTAGTAAAATTAACCAATTTGGTGGGAAAAAGAATGAGCTAATCACAATAAATAACAATAGTTAATATTTAGTTAGTACTTAGCATTGTCTGCCATTAAGGCAAGATTTTTTTTTTAATTTTATTTACTTTCCCAGAAGGAGGAGAAGAAGGAGAGACATCAATGTATGGTTGCCTTTCACCTGCCTCCAGCCATGGACCTGGCTGGAGACCTGGCTTGCAACCTGGTTATGTGCCCTGGCTGGGAATTGAACCAGTTGACCTTTGGGTTTGCAGGCTAGTACCTTATCCACTGTGCCACTAGCCAGGGCCCCAGGAATATTTTTACAAGCATTATCTCATCTAATTCTTAGAAACAAATGTAATAGAAACATTACCACCTATAGTTTTCAGATGAAAAATCTAATGTTTAAAATAATGGAATGATTTGCTTAGAATGTTTTCTGTGAGTGGCCAGGTTGGTACCAGCAGACAAGCTACATGATTTTAGGTTTCATGCTAATCCATGTTATTACTACTCTTAAAAATTAGTATTAAGTATAATTTAAAATTCATTCTGATTTTTTAAACGAAAAATCAATTTAAAATAAAATGTATTAATAACGAGCATTATAATCTATTTTAAACCAAAACAAAGATGTTTAAAGGCAAATCAATGAAAGTAGCCACATCAAAGTTAACAATGAGAAAGTTTGTTATGACCTTTCCCCCAACATTGTGCCTAGAGGGCTTTCTAATATATTTAGGTACAACTATAAGAAGGATCACAACCTCAAAACAAAGAATACTCAGAACTGCCAGTAAATCAAACTGTATGGAAGGCTGACAACCAAGGATATGAAGAAGGAATATTCATCTAGATGAGTGGAAGGGATGGAGACGGGGAGCTGGGGAGGAGAGTGGGTTTGGTGGGGGTGAGATGACATCAACGAGGCAGTGGCTAACAGAAAGGGCAGTCCCACACTCAGGTGTGGTAGATAAAAATCTGGAGGGACACCTTGAGAGTAAATAATCCAAGCCCCAGGCCAGGGCTCACAGCTCAGGGTCCTAACGCCAAGAAAAGAAAGCCTCATATAACTTCTGTCAGTTAAAAACCAGTGGGGGTTGGTGTGGCTGAAGAAGCTGCTGGTCTTTCAGGAGAGTCCTTTTAAAGGGTGCACATGGTCCTCAAAAGAACACAAACCCACCCACTCTGGGAAGCACCACCAGGGCAGCAGCTGGAAGGGTGCCAGTCACATACAGAAAGTAGATGAAGCAACTGGAAACAGGGTGAATGCCAGGCAGACCTCCAGCACCCAGGAAGCAGCACTGTCCCCGTGAAACCCCTCCCCCACCACAGAGCCACAAAGTGGTGAAGCAGGTGGCCCCACCCTGGCAAATCCCTAAGGCTCTGCCCCTTACAACTTAACAGGTGCCCTAAGACAAGGAGTCAAAGCAGCTCTCTCTAATATACAGAAGGGACTGGCAAGAAGTATTTAAAGTGATGAAAAGCAAGGACCTACAACCAAGATTACTCTATCCAGCACAGCTATCATTTAGAATGGAAAGGCAGATAAAATGCTTTCCAGACAAGGTAAAGCTAAAGAGGTTCATCATCACCAAGCCATTATTATATGAAATATTAAAGGGACTGATTCAGGAAAAAGATCAAAACTATGAACATTAAAATGGTTAACAAACTCACAACTATCTACAACTGAATCTATAAAACAAAACCAAACTAAGCAAACAACCAGAACAGGAACAGAATCATAGACATGGAGATCATTTGGAGGGTTATCAGCTGGGAGGGGGAAGGAGAGAATGGGGAAAAGGTACAGGAATTAAGAAGCACAATTGGTAGGAACAAAATAGACGGGGGATAGAGAAGCTGAAGAATTTTTATGCACGACCCATGTACATGAAGCTAAGGAGGGGGATTTCTGGAAGGAGAGGGGATCCTGGGCAGAGTGGGGCAAAGGGGAAAAATGTAGGACAACAGTAACAACATAGTCAATAAAATATACTTAAAATTGAAGACAAAATATCCCATTTAAATAATAAGAAACAGTATGAGCACTTAGAAATAAATATAACAAGAAATGTACAGTGCCCTTATGAGGTTAATAACACAAAATTTAATAAAGGACATGAAGAGATGATCAAATGAAAATATATAATTCTGAATATATATATACATACATATATAGTATGTAAACTTATACATATACTATATATATATATATTTACTACCAATCAAAACTATAGTAGAATTATTTTGAAAAAGCATGTGTGAAGTTCATTTAGAAAACGTTAACAACTAGTTAAAAGAAAGTTTGAAAAAGAATAATAAAAATGAATTTATGTATCAGATATTGAAATAGATGCTCAAGCTGCAACAACTAGGTATTGTAGGAATAAGCAATATGTTATTAAATTCTAATACATTAGAAATATCAGAAAAGACATACATATGCTAATTTAAAGTATAATGAAAGCAAAAATAACAATGAATGATGCTGAATAATTGTCTGATTCTTTGGAATAAAGTTGGTCCATAACTGACCCCTTATATCAAAATCAAAACCAGTCGTTTTGTTTTGAAGCTACCTGCATTCCTGGACGTGTGGCTCCCAGCCAGCAAACACTGCTTCCATCAATACATCTTATTCTCTCAGTTTCACCCCAGCCTCCAGCCTTCCTCTTTCTCTCATAAGGAATTTTGCAATTACACTGGCCTCACCTGAATAACTGAAGATAATTTTCCCATCTTAAGATCCTTAACTGAATCACCTGCAAAGTCCCTTTTGTTATAGAAGGTAATGTGTTCACAGGTTCTGAGGATTACTATGTGGACATCTCTGCAGGGAGTAAAACAGTGTTCTGCTTTCCACATCCCATTTTATGGAGATCAGGAGAGGAAAGTGGACAAGAGAGCCTCTTCTCAAAATTCCCCAGCTTTGGGTCCCATTTGCCCATTGAGCTCAACCCTTGAGCCAATTGAAGATGCAGCTGGCTGGCTGCTGCCTAGGTGGTGGAGCCCTGCCTCCATCACAATTACTTTGCAATTTCCCCATCTGCCATGAAGTTGCTCCTCCCACGACCACCAGAGCTTTTGGGGTGTTACCCTTGCACTGTCTGTGAGCACTTGGGACTGTCCCTATAAAAGTATAAAATGGATAAAATTTATGTACTCTACAATTAATTCAGGGTTGATTTTTAACCAGAGTTGAAAATTCAAATCCCATTCAATTTACTATCCCATTTTTTGGCCAATCACGTTGTTCACCAGAGTATATGCTAAATTCATTGGTTGAGTTAGATGACAGAAATATTAATACTCCAATACGCAAGGAAGGTACAAGAATACAACACTAAAACCAGAGTTACAGCTACTTCAATTTAAACCAGCCTCTTTAATGTTTATAGAGAAAAATAAAGCGACTAATATAACAGCTCTTTGTATGTTAAAGATCAGAATAATAACGCCAAAAATCTAATTCTCTTTCCCCATGCAGTTTAAGTTCAAAGAATTTTGTTGTGCACAGTTTCATATTCGGTCTGGTCTCAGCCAGAGATATTTTCAATTGCTGGTGGCATTGAGCTTTCAGCAGCAGCTGTAACCTGGACTGTCTTCCAAAAAGATCTGTGTGCTTTCTTCAGTGTCTCGGACGATGTGTTAACTTATTTCCAAGGCTCTGATGTTTCTAACCTTTTAAAGATTACAGGGAATTAATGGGACACATGAGATTTTCCCAGCACTGGCCCCAGACCATCACTTTGGAGAATGAGCCAGTCCTCTTCTTCAAGGGCAGTATCCCAGGCAAAAACCATGTTCTGACATCCCAAGCCCCTGTCACCAGAGACTGTAGCATTCAGGGGCCTTGGGGTAAGGATGATAGATGAAGAAAATTTCAGTGTTAGCCTTGTAGCATTACCGAATGTTGGTTAGTTGTCTTTGTCCTGAGATGCACCATCTGTAAACTTAAACTCATATTGGAGAAACTTCTGAGAAAAAGATTAATTTTAGCTTTGCCAATTTACAATCTATGATGGGCATAGACTCTATACATGTTTACAACATGCATCTTCTCCCAGAGACTGTCATTTTCCCATTTTGCTTCTCTTTCGAAATCCAGCCCTTTGCAATATTGACAGTCTCAGTCTCTAGGACTTAATTGTGGTGTCTTTCTTTGTCATTCAGTCTGTTAAAAAATCTTTCAATTTCCATTTCTTATAGTTATGGTCCTACATGAGCATTTCTGGTGGTATTCTGACCACACTCTTTCTCCACAAGCAGACTTTTCCCATCTTGTTTTCGCCATTTCTTGCTAAGGAATTATGTAGGTGTATTATTCCTGCCTCTCTGGGCAGTTCCCTTCTTCTTAAGTAATTTACCAGGTTATAGCCAATGTAAGACCCTCTTGTGTGGTGTGACTCAAGTTTATAAACATAGAACATCTCCTTCTTTGATTGATTCTCCTTCCTGGCTATGGACAGCATTGCCCAAGGGCATCTCTTTACCATTTTCCTTTTTGCTACTAATAACCCATAGACTTCTATAGTTTCAATGGCAAATTTTTGAAGATTTATTAATTTTTGCTCAGACCTCCCACTTATGCTGTAGTATGTAATTTCAGTTTTATAGTGAACATGTAACTTTTGGTTTTTACCATCATCTTAGATATAATACGTTCAAAATTTAATTGATTTTTGCCCCCCTCTTAACAACAAGCTGCTGCCCAGATTGATTCTACAGTGTCATCACATGATGGTGCTATATTTTTGTCAACCAATCTTGAAATTTCAGAATCATTTTTGACTATTCTTGATCTATGCAAAACATATTCATCCTTTTAAGCCTACTTTGGCTTATACAATTATTATCTTCCATAAGATCTTTTCTCCCAAGTAATGGGCATATGTATATCACACACACATATTAAATTAAATACATATACATACATATATTTATGTGTGTATGTTTGTGCATATGCATATGCAGGAAAGAGAAATTCTGAGTGAACTCCCAACTGTTTTTCTTATTCCATCTTCTAATTGAGTCTAGTTATCAACCATAGCATTGTTTTCTCCTATATGGATACATGTACCTCATCATTTTTCAAAACTAACAGTTGTATCTATGTTATTGTACCTGTATCATCTTAATCTTCTATAGGTCTTTTGTTCATTGGGTATCTCCCCTATTTCACAGATTGTATCTTTTTATTAAATGTGAAAGTATATTCCTTCTCAAACTTAATTTTCCATTCTATTTTGGGTAATGATATCACCATTGAGTGAATTCCTCAAACCAAGAGCCAAGAAATTATTCTTATGGCCTTCAATTTTACTGCTCATATCCAAGTAGTTATAAGGACCTACCTTCTAAGTAACACTCCAATATGTATTTCTTTACTATCCTAGTTCACTCTTCTTATGTGGATTAGTTCAAGTTACCTGACCTCAGAAACTCCCCTATACTTCAATTAATTCTTCACACCACTGACAGATTTATTATTCCAAAATAAAACCATGATCATGTTGCATCATTTCCTTGCTTAAAATATTTCAGTGACTCCCTAGATGATAGGATGAAGCCAAAATTCCTTGGAGTGACATGCAGGAACCTTGAAAATCTGATGGTAACCTCCTCTCATGCCACTTCCTCCCATACTCCAATCAAATATATTCTCTTTTGATAACAATATTTTCTCTCCCTCACTTTTATGGATACTGTTATCTCTGCACATAAGTGGTGCCTCAGTCTTTCTCCTCTCCCTTCCCAGCCAAGTACTGAAAAATTAAAAACCACACAAAGGAAAAACACCATTTTACCATCTGTAGCCCCCAAAGAAATGTTAGGCGTTACCTCTTCCAGGATCCTATTTTTTTAAGTTATTACTTATTGCATTGAAACATAATTATTATATTACTTTGGTAATTACTTATGTTCTGCTTTTGGTTTCTTGTGTTTCCTACATTTAGAATAAAATTCAGATGTCTTTTAATGTTCTATGAAGCCCTGACCTTGACTTTGGCTGCATTCCCAACGTCATTTCCTTCCACCTTCTTTCCAATGGACTCTGGTCCAGAAACATTGGCCTCCTTCCTATTTCTGTGCACATTCCCCTATTCGGTCTTTTGTACTTGCTGTTTCTCTGCCTCTTGTCCTGCTCCCCAGATATTCAAATGGCTGGTGTCTTCCTTCCGTGCGCATTTCTGCTCATGTGTGGTTTCCTCTGAAGGTTGATTTTTGCTGAGTATGAAGTTTAGGATGACCTGTGCCTCATTTTGCCTGGGCATCTTGAATTACATCCACCATAATAATACATTCCCAGCCTGCCTTCTAAATTATAATCCTTTGACTTGTCCGTAAGGGTATGTGTGCAACTTGTTGATCATGTTGTAAGCATTCTGGCACTTGCAAAGCATGGCTGGTATTGAAGTTTTCTTTTGAAAATAATAACAGAGCCAAGTTTTTGTTTGAAGGTCAAGATTAGCTGTGGATTAACATAAACTCAGAAGAGTGTTTTGGAATATTTGAGTACTGTTAATAAGGATAGCATGCAATGTAACAGGATGTTTATCTGGGCTTATTGTATAAACAAACACACCTCAAGGCAATTCAGAACCTATGCACATTATTTTCAAAAATTCCACAGTGTGGGTAGTAGCTTTATATGCTACATAATTTATATGATATACATAACTAAGTTGAATTTTGCAGCAGATGGTGGGTAAGCACTGTTGTGTTCTTATAGAGTTTATACAAAAAAAGTTTTACCATCAAGTGTATCTTATAGCTCAGATTATCAAATATATGCCTTGGACTTAAAAATCCAAGGGATTCTTAGTGTGAGACTGAATGTTGGCTTGTACTGACCAGCATACTAAGTGTGTAACCAGGGAACATCCAAACATCTGTTTAGAACAGACAGATGCTGTCATTACACACCTTCATCAGCAAGCTCCTTAAAGAGAATGACTCCCAGGCATTGAGCTCATAAAAGCAAGTGGTAAATAGAGAGGAAGAGTGAAAGTCTCCAAAATATTTTGAATAAGAGGTCTTAAGACCAGAGGAGGAAGAAGGAAATAGCATGTGGAGGTAGAGCATGTAGTAAGGGGAACAGTCTCCAGCTACCTACAAAGTTTGTGCTGTGGGATTTTATAACTGTATAAAATCTAGGCCCTGGCTGGTGGATTAGTGGCTAGACACTGGCCTGTAAACCCAAAGGTCACTGGTTTGATTCCCAGTCAGGGCACGTAACCAGATTGCAAGCGGGTCTCCAGCTGGAGACAAGTGAAAGGCAACCATACATTGATGTTTCTCTCTCTTTCTTCCTCCCTCCCTCCCTGCCCTTCTCTCTAAAAATAAGGAATAAAATATTTTTAAAAAATCTAATATGCTCATTTCATTGCAAGGAGGGGGACGTTATATAAAAAAAAGCTGGAGCAACAGCATGCAACTTATAAAAGACACACAGTGCATCTGGGATTTGCACATACCTTCATCATGGGGTCATGTGCACCAAAAGACAGACTAAGATGGTTAATGGGAATGAAGGGAGTTGCTTCTTTCTCCAAGCAAAAGGTTGTCAGTCATGCCATGCAGCTGAGGCACAAAGGCATCATCAAAGAGAGTGACTCTTCAGGACAATGAAGAACAGTTGATGTGATTCTTCCACAAATGGACAAAGCTGGCTAACTGTAATCTTACTGCAATGATGGAAAGTAAAGGTCCTTATGTAAGGAAAGGTTTTTTTTGTTTTGTTTTTTTTTTTTATTCAGGCAGCATTTATTTTTTCCCTACATCTTGCTTCCTTGGCTGGGCCCTGAGAGTAACAGGTGGTCAAAGTTTTAATGCCAAGTTCATTCTTGACCACAGAGCTGTCTCTAGTGGGTTTTGTGATTCAGGGCTTAGGAAGAAGGAAAGGGCATAACTATCAACTGGTCACTGACAAAATTGACATTAGCATGTGGATCTCAGGGCTTCCCCTTGGAGCTTGGCTTTGACTCAAAACCACTTCTATCTACTGATAACAGATTGTGATATTTGTGCTCCAGTGTCATTGATCAAGGCTGCCAGCAGGGTTCATCTTACTTAGATTTTATCCATGTGACAAAGAGGTAGTAGGTGGACTTGGCCCCAGGTGATTTGTTTGGGTCCTTGATCAATTATTTTGTGCTCTTGAGTTTATATCCAGGTCCTAATCTTGCAGCTTCCCAGCAGTTTCTTGCAAGCCAGCCTCACAGTCAAATGCTCCTACCAGAGATCAGTAAAGGACAAATCAGACCATTTATTCACACGGACTTATTTTTCAGAAAAAAAAAAAAAAAATGCTGTAAATGTTCTTCCTAAAGACAGACTAATTACACGGTCGAAGATTGTAATTTGGTAATTTTCAGGGAAATCTGAAAGCTACAGACAATCCAAATGGTTTTGTAAGCCTTGAGAATGCACACTTACACCAGCGTAAATGAGGGCTTCTCTCCCATTAGGGAACTGGAGTTGGTTACATTATCCCCATTGACTCTCCTAATGTCCCTGGCTCAGCACCATATGCAACAGATGCAAAGGGTCACCAGTGAAGGGCAAAATATTTTTGAAAATAATAGAGCTATGCTATCTACATAGCCAGTTTTTCCCACTCTGCACTCCGAATGCTATCGCCTTGTTTTCATGGAGTGATTATTTTTTAAATTTGGGGGTGGTTTTTATTGTTTTTGTTGTTGAATATGATGGAAAGACAAAAGGAAAGAAAGAAAGAAAAAAGAAAGTCAAGGTCTCTTTGTTTTTTCCTCCAAGTATTAACCAAGCACTGTCCAGAATCTGCCTCACATGGGTTTGTCATCTTAAATCAGTGTTGTTGCCTTTACCTCTCTTGAACCGGAGTGATTTGTTTAGGTAATCGTCAGTAATATGTAACAAGCAGGAAAAAAATCATGAAAACATAAAAATGGCTGCATCTGTTTTCTTAATTGTAGGAGAACAGCAGAAGTCATTTCTGGAATAGATGCTCTTTTGTTTAGGAAGGTTTACTGAGGGGATTTTTAGGTTACACAACCTTTGGCACCCAAGACCAGTTCAGGATGGGGATAGAGGCAGAAGAGCAAAGTTATTTGCATTGTTCATGGTCAGGAATTTTGCTTTGCACACTGCTGGTTTTGAAGGTGGGGTGGTGATGGTATATTCTAGAACTAGGGAAGATAGAAATAGAGACACACATTATGTAAATGCACTCACACAGAGACATCAGGAAATTACAGCCGCTTGGATTCTGAGCAGAAAAAAGATTTGTGAGAAACTTCTTGGAGTAGAGAGGGTTGAAAGAAAATTAACAGTCATGTAGAATAGTAATCTTATGTTGTTTATCATTCTGGTATAATATAACCTCCCACCTCCCCCACCAGGACCTCTGTGTAGTTCCTCTATCATTCAGTTATTATATATTATATTCTAAACCACCTTGAATTAGTGGTTCTTCCAGGAAAGAAAGGGTAGGACTATGTACACCTATGCAGCCAGGTAGTACCTACAAAGCTCAAGAGGTGCAAAAACTAAGAATTTCAAAAGCAGACATGTAAGTAGATCCACAAGCAAGAAGAAAGCAGGAAATGTTAGATACAAGAATGTGCAGGAATTCTCAGGAAATGAAGAAAGAGATCCGCTTCCTCTTGGCAGAGATGGGGTCCCATTGTTTTATTTGAATATAAAAAGAGAATGTAGCTATAATAGGTTGCTATCCTTCGACCAATAAAAAAAAGAAGCTATTATTTCCAAGAACCATCTATAACAATTCCATGCCCTGATTTTTGTTAAGCCATTTGCCTCTATCTGAAAAGCCCTTGGTTTCTATCACATATTACCCATTCTTCCAGGCCCAATTAAAATTCCACTTTTTTTTTTTTTTAATGAAGTTGATCCGGACTCTTAGAGCCCACGTTTAGACCCCCATTTCTGAAGTCTTGTATCATTCATGTCAGGCAATTCATAGTACATCAATGTGATAGCAATGTTCTATTTTTTGTTTCTTCTATTTTCATTTTATTTTCCCCAAACAATAATGAAAATTCTCAGGGTAAAGCAAAGGTGTCATTTATTATTCCTGTGTTTCTCAACTACCTAGCCTATTTCTGAAAACCTACTTACTTCTCAATTAGCTTGCGATTAATGAGCAAAGATTCACATCAGTCTTTACCATGAGCACTTGTTATCCAAAAAAGCTCACTAGTGGGAAGCAGTACTGTTTACATTAGTGGATCTAGTCAAGCATTATATTCCCAGCTGATGTTGCTTAGGTGGGCCACTGTATATAGTAAGTTAAATACTTACAATAAAATGTTATAACAGCCCTGGCTGATGGCTCAGTGGATTGATGCCGGCCTGCAAACCCAAAGGTCACTGGTTTGATTCCTAGTCAGGGCACATACCAGGTTGAAAGCAGGTCTCCAGCCAGCTCCCCAGCTGGAGGCAGGTGAAAGGCAACCATACATTGATGTCTCTCTCCCTTTCTTCCTCCTTCCCTGCCCTTCTTTCTAAAATTGACAAATAAAAAATATCTTTAACAGAAGTTATTACGTCTTCAGAGTTCTTCCTTTTTTCCTGGTCATGTCCACTCCAGCACAGTTTTACCTCTTTTCAATACAACATAAAAGAAGCAAAAATAAGGTAAAATTGAACAACTCCTTTTAGTTAAATAGGATTCAACTTGGGAGAACTTATGAATCCCTTTAATAATTATTTAAATGTTGAGAGTACAATTAGCTTAATGAGAAACTAGTATTTCAAACCTCAGATCAACTTGAGTACTGCAAGTTAAGGCATTAAAGTTCAACCACAGACACATAAAGTGTATATTTTAAATAATTTGATTTGCTATGTGAGTCAAGGGCACCAGAAATGCTATAAAATTCATTGTGTCTCCATTTTTATTGCTGGATCCCCTTTTTATGCTTTCTAATCATTACATTCTTTTTCTCTTGCCTTATTTCTCTTTTTGCTCCAAGCTTCCTTGTTTCTGCACATTGTTCTGCATCTGGCATTCTAGTGGCTTCTCAAAGTGTTTTCTCATTTATGAGCTGTCATTGTGTCCCCCATCATCTGCAGGAAAAAAGCTGTATCCACTGAGCACACCAGAAAGTAAAATCAAAGTGCTGCTTGTATGAGGGCCAAAGTTTAAGGTCAGAGCATGCAAAGAAGAAAATCGCATATTATTGAATTATCCATGAAACTGCCTTAGGTAGGTGCTGAATAGAAGCACCTTTAATCAAACAACTTGAGCAAAGTCCATTTTTCCTCTATCATTGAAATCATTTACTCTTTATTCAGGTGAACCACAGATAAAGAAGTTGTCTTCTTTATCCAAACCATATTCATCTCAAAATGAGATTCTTCAAAGACACATATTGGGATGAGTTGTTCATATTCTGAGGGGTACACTGGAACCAAGACCCTGGCAGAAGGGGCATTCTGGGCACCAAGTGTAGGGTACTTTGGGGTTATTTGCACATTGGCTGTAGAGTATGAATATTAAGTATTGATTAAATGACTATTTCTCTTTTCTGTTCTTTTTCTTCCTCTTTCCTTTCCTCTCTCCCATCCAAATATATATGTTGATGGTCCATTGAGATGAGTATGTCTATTCTTATGTCAGGATGGAAGGTTCCACTGCCCTGGAAACAAAGACCTATTGCTATAATATTCTTGATGATTCATTTGAAAATAATTAAGGTCATGTACAAAGCTTTTGAACTTCAAACATCAACTTATAGGGACTGGAAGATGGTGTTCTGGTCTTAACTCTTCAATTTCTCTCATGTTTGAATAATGTGAATAGATCTGGTTAATCATAAACATTGCGACAAATATTTTCACTTTATTTTTGTCTTAATATTGCATTGACTTCTAGTCTTTTTTTCCCTGAATTCCTTAGTCAAGGTGCAATGAACTGAGATGCCAGTGAACCTTGTTACAGCCTTGCTGATGCAAGTTGTGTAGCTTCATTTGTCCTCTTAGTTCTTTTTAAACATTTAGTTTATTTTTATAACAGCTTTATTAAAATATGATTCACATACCATATCATCTATATAAAATGCATAACTCAATGACCTTAAAATAGAGTCAGTAACCTTCACTGTAATCACTTATAGAACATTTTCATTACCCCCAAAGAAAGTCCACAGCTGTTATACTCAAGACCCCCTACTTCTGTACCTCTCCAGCCTTAGGCAACCATGAATCAAATTTATTTTGTAGCTCTACAGATTTGCCTGTTCTGGACATTTCCTATAAATGGAATGTAAGTTGAGTCTAGTAGCACTTACATTAGACAGAAGGAAACATATGCAGATCTGTGTACTTCAAACTAGTTTAGATGACTCAGTGAATTGGTTTTCAGAAATAAAAATCACATCTCAGCATTTAACTGTGTTATACATCATAGGCACAAATGCAAGTTATCTTGGAGCCATCACTGAAAATAAACCATGAAGCTCCTACAATATACTTTGGTTGTAGATCAACCTCAGGTGTATGTCAATATTTTGTCAATGACAGTAATAAATTTACTGACATATAGAGGTATATCATGCCATTTTTTACACTTGTCATCCACTTGGCAGATTTTGGAAAAATTGTATGACCCTATTAAATTCATTTTTCCAGTGATGGCTTTATTATTTAACTTCATTAAAAAATAGATTACATAGTGGAGAAAAGGTTTTCCCCAAATGTAGAACTAAAATTTATGAGAAAAAATTCTTTCTTATCAATAATTTTTCCATGTTTCAAGAATATCTCTTTGATTTTAAAATTCAACCTGATAACTATAATTGATTTACTTGAAGTTTTACTTGCTAATTTATATGTATATATTATATATAAATAATTTTATAGGTTTAGTCATAGTGTCAGCTGTATAAGATATAACTATTGACCTGAGGATATACACACACACACACACACACACACACACATACCTTTAAGCATATCTCAGTTAATTTATGTAGCACCTGGAAACTCTAAAACCCAAATGGTTATAGAAGGGATAGAAAAGAGGTGCTCCTCAAAGTAATCTTTTAATCATGGTGATAGTATCATTTGCAAATGCCCATTACAGGACATATGATAATATATTATCACACTAATCTTTACAATATCCCTGCAAGGTTAAGGGAGTTACCCTGAACTTCTTAACTGAAGTTCATATATCAGAAAAGTGGCTTATTTAGCCTGTTGATAGTAAATCCAATCATCTCAATTGGTTTGATTTTTCTTTCCATATTTCCTGCTGCCTCTTGATTTGGAGTGAACTCTTCAGTCTCTCAAATCCAAAACAACAATGCAGAAATTCACCACTTTGGGCATGATACGGTGGTACTTTAGACTGGATAGGGCTCTAAGGCAGGTTGGGATGAGCTGCATGATTACAGAGTGTTACCTGAGAGATGCCCAGAGTGGTAGGTTATCACCACCCACACCCAAGACAAGCAAGAAGAAGTATTCTGACACTACTGTTCTCTCCTATTATCAGATCTCTCAAAACATAAAGTGGATTTGTTTTCACTAAAATTGTTCAGCAATTTGGATCTGGTTACTCTTTTTTTTTTTTTTCTTTATTTTTAAATTTATTGTTGTTGCATTACATCCATCCCCTTTTTGCTCTCCTCTGTCCTCCCCTCCCACCCATTCCCTCCAAAGTCCATCCCACCTGTTGTCCATGTCCATGGTTCCTTTATACTAGGTTCTTGTCTAAGCTGCTCCCCTTTCTTGCCTCTGCCTCCCCTCTGCCCCCAATCCCTTTATAATGTGTTTAATATGACCTTTAGATGCATCTTTGCTTTGTAGTTTTGTTTCCTATGGCTACTTTTCTCTCCCTTTTGGTTGATTAGAAAGAGACTATTTCACCAGGAAATGCAGCATTAGACACTCTAGGCATCAGGCAGTAAGTGTTTACTGATTATCCACTATGGGGGATGTTATGGGGAATTCAGAAGATGTGTGTAGAATCAGTCTAACTCTTAAAGAAGCTTCAGACCAGCTGAGGAGGCCTGGTTGCTTGTGAAATCAGTAACACTGAAACACAGTATGACTAAGTGGGAAGTGACTGGTGCAGAAAAGGAGAGCAGCCTTAAATCTTGTGCAATTTTAAATTAAGACACCTAGTTAAAATGTGTTTTTCTCCATAATATAGAAAAGTAATTAGTGTCAGGGACAAATTTATAAAAGCTTTAGGCATCATAACAATAAATATGCAATCTTTGGAGTTAGAGAGTCTGCATTCAAATTTGCCAATTATCTGACATTTATCAGCTGTGTGATTTTAAAAAAATCATTTAACCTCTCTGGACCTCACTTCCTCACCTGTAAATCAGGGATACATTATTCAAAGATTATGTTATTTATGTGGTATAAGCCATGCTCATTTTTGCTATACTGTTCTAAGGCTAAATATGGTATGAGTCATTGATTCAGACAGTTGCTATTAGTTAAATACTTAGCAGAAGCCATTAGATGTTCATACTCTTTGACGAAATTTTATTCGTATGTATTTATTATAAGAAGGAAGCCTAGTGGTAGAGTTAATTAACATTAGTTGAGACTACACTGGGCGAAGTCCATAGCATACTTTAAAAATCCAATCCCAATGAAAATGTTGTGATCTGGGCCTAGGAAGCCCACAGAGGTCAATTAATGTTCTGGTAAGTAGGGATAAAGTTAGCTTTCAATTCATACCTTTATTAGTACAAGGCTCCTAATATCAACACTAGTCATGCCTTAGAAGAAACACGTTTCTAGCTATACAAATAAGGTTTTGAAATATAATTCATTATAACTAAAGCAATTGGAAACAATTAAAACAGCCAACATCCAAGAACTAGTTTAATTAAATATGGTAAGTTAACATAAAATAAGTGAAGTTATTAAAACTATAATTAAGTATAATAGTTATTAAAAGGATTTATTAAAATCATAATACACATATATAAATTATATCATAAAAATATAAAAACATAGATTGCATATGTTAACAAAAAGTTACTGGTATACCCTATAATACAGTATAGAAAGATGAAGATATCATTTTTAAAAGAATTACCTCTATTTAGAATTTCTGAAGCACAAAATAGAGAAAATGGAATAAAGCCTCTAATCAAAGAGACAATATCTAAAATATTTTGAATTGATGAAAATCAACAATCTTTCATTTCAAGATAAAAGCAATTCATCCATAGACATATTCTCCTCAAAACTATAGTACATCAAAGGAAAAAACCAAAGGTCTTTAAAACAGCCACAGAAGAGACAAATAACATCAACAAGGAATTGACAGTCATCTGATTTCTCAAGGTCTACTAGGGAAATCGGAACATAGTGAAGTAATGACCTGAAAATTACAGGATGGGAAAAAATAACAGTTAATCTAATTTGAGAGCCTATACAATTCTATCTTTAAAAAATGGTGGTTAAAAAAACTGACAAATAAAAAACTTGTAGAAATATAAACAAAAACTTATAGAATGGATTATGCTTAAGAAAAGAGTACCTACATTGGGGAGAATGAAACATTGGGGAGTTTCAAAAACAAATTCAGGCCCTGGCTGGTGGCACAGTTGATAAGGCACTGGCCTGTGAACCCAAAGGTCACTGGTTCAATTCTCAGCCAGGGCACGTAACCAGGTTGCAAGCCAGGTCTACAGCCAGACCTATAGCTGGAGGCAGGTGAAAGGCAACCATACAGTGATGTCTGAATCTCCCTCTCTGCTTCTCTCCCTTCCTGTCTCTAGAGATAGTGGGTGAAATCTTTAAAAAAAAAAAAAAAAAGAAAGAAAGAAAAGAAAAGAAAAAGAAAATTCAGATATTCAAGTGGGTTATAAAAAACAAAAGAGAGAAAAATTTTGAATATATTAAACAAATGCTGGTTGTTAAAATGAATAAGAATAATGTCCAGTGAATGTGGTTAAAGGACAAATCTTACTATGAAAACCTAGCCAAAGCATGTAAGTTGGAAACCAGTCAGTAAAGTTGACACATTGAATTATTTTAGATTATTTATTTGTTAAAATTTTCAAGTGCCTAAACATTGAAGAGTAGACAAAATGTATAACTCTAATGAGAAAAACATATTGGGAAAAATATCTCATCACAACCGATTATTTAAATAATGGTATAGAAAGTAAATTAAAAATAGATCAGAACAAATTAAAATACAAAATAATATCATAGAAATAAAACAAAATATGTTGGTTATCATAATCATAGTGTATGGACTAATAAACCAGTAAAAGTCAAAATCAATGTGCTAGGTTAAAAAAAGACTTCTGATAATTCTATAAAAATAAACAGCAAAAAATTCAGAAAGATACAACACAATTGTAATGTCAATGATGGAAAATTTATAAACCCAAATCTGGTCATAGACTATAGAGTTATATTAATATAATGCAAAATAATATTAAGTTGAGTAACTACTAGACATTAATAAAATTAATACAGAACAATTTTCACTTATTAAAAAGATATAACAATTTTACCCTTATAATTCTTCCTAAACTGTATCTTGGAAATAAAATATATATACTGACAAAAAATTGCATGATGTGGCTAAAAAATAAGGTCCAATTACTTTTTTTTAAAGAAGAAGTTCTTTTTTAAAAGATTTTATTTATTATTCTTAGCGAGAGGGGAAGGGAGAGAGACAGCAAGGGAGAGAGATGTCAATGTATGGTTGCCTTTCACCTGCCTCCAGCTACAGACCTGGCTAGAGACCTGGCTGGAGACCTGGTTATGTGCCCTGGCTGGGGAATCGAACTAGTGACCTTTGGGTTCGCAGGCAGGCACCTTATCCACTGTGCTACCAGCCAGGGCCCCAATTACTTTTTTTACTTTAGATTCACTTGAAACATAATTGATCAAATGCAATTAAACTAGAAATAAAAATTAGACTCATCAAGAAAAAGAGAGGACCCAAATAAACAGAATCAGAAATGACAGAGAAAAAATCACAACCGATACTTCAGATATACAAAGGATTATAAGAAATTACTACAAACAACTATATGACAAGAAATATGACTACCTGGGTGAAATGAACAAATTTCTGGAAATGTATAACCTTCCAAAACTAAATCCAAAAGAAACAGAAATCCTGAATAGGCCAATAACAACTAGTGAAATTGAAGAAGTTATCAAAAATTTCCCAAAGCACAAGAGCCCCAGACCAGATGACTACACAAGTGAATTTCACAAATATTTAGAGAAGAACTAACTCCTATCCTTCTCAACCTATTCCAAAATATCCAACAAGAGGGAAAACTTCCAAACTCTTTCTATGAGGCCAATATTATTCTAATCCCAAAACCAGGTCAAGACACAACTAAGAAAGAAAACTATAGGCTAATATCTCTCATGAACATAGATGTTAAGATTCTCAACAAAATATTGCCCAACTGGCAATATTGGATCCACCAATACAATAAAAAGAACATACACCATGATCAAGTGGGTTTCATCCCAGGGATGCAAGGATGATACAACATTCATAAATCAATAAATGTAATACACCACATCAACAAAATGAAAGTCAAAAACCATATGATCATATCAATAGATGCTGAAAAAGCATTTGATAAAGTACAGCAACCAGTTATGATAAAAACCCTCAGCAAAATGGCAATAGAGGGAGCATACCTCAACATAATAAAGGCCATATATGAGAAACCTGAAGTCAACATCATACTCAACAGGCAAAACTAAAAGCTTTCCTCTTAAGGTCAGGAACAAGGCAAGGCTGTCCACTTTCTCCACTTCTGATCAACATCATTTTGGAAATTCTAGCCATAGGTAGAAGAGAAGAGCAAGGAATCAAAGGTATCCAAATTGGAAAGGAGGAAGTCAAATTGCCATTATTTGCAGATGATATGATAGCGTATGTATAAAACCCAATAGGCTCCACCAAAAACTTACTCAACCTAATGAGCAAATTTAGCAAAATAGCTGGATATAAAGTCAATATGCAGAAATCAAAAGCAATTTTGTATACCAATAATGAAGCATCAGGGATAGAAGCTAGAAAACAAATCCCATTTACCATAGCAACAAGAAAGATATATCTTAAAGGATATTTTTGTTAGAAATTTTAAAATATATATTTAAAACAGTTTTGAAAAATATCAGCTTCAAAAGAGAGATTGTAATGGAAACTCAAACATACTAAAGCAACAATGAAAAGACTGCATCAGATTTTGTTGGAAATAGCTATATTTTACAGTAATCAAAGGACAATATTCAGTTTTTAAATACTTAGAAAAGAAGAAAACTTAAAAGTTGACACATCAAGCATTTATCCTAATTTAGAAAAAAATAATAAACTCAATGAAAGAACACTAAAGCAAGTAATAAAGGTTACAGCAGAAATGGTGAAATAGAAAAAGTAAACTATTATGTATCTATTCAATAAAACCATAAAATAGTTTATTGAAAAATATTAATGAACCTACATATACAGTATATAATGACAACATAACTCAGGATGCATTTGAGATTGAAATGATAACCAAATAACATTAACAAGTAAAAAATAGAGAAATAGATAACTAAAATTGCTGCAGAAAAAGAAAAACACAAACAAACAGAAAACCTGGGTTAGACTATCTATAACTATTAAAGAATGGAGTCAGTTGTTAAAAGCTAATAAAAAAAACAGTAAGTCCAAGTATTTTTCTATCTGAATTCTATCAAAAAGTTCAAGGAGCAGATAATCCAACCTTACACAAAATATTTCAGGATATGAAATAATAGGAAAAACATCCATATCACTTTCAGAGCCTAATACAAACCTGATACCAAATCTAGAAGAAGACATCATTAGAAAAGAAAATCACAGGCTAACCTCATTTATGAGACAAAGTGGAAAAACCTAAATGGCAATCCCCCATCCAGAAATATATAAGGAATATACTCATCATAACCACTCTATTTGTAAGAATGAAAATTTGATCAACATTAAAAAATCTACAATATAATTATCCACATTAGTAGAGTAAAATCACATAATTATTTCAATAGAAGCCTAAAATGTTTATTATAGGAGTCAATAATAATTTTTATATCTATATAAAAGTTGCCAGCAAACTAGGAATAAAATATCCCACCTTAACCTCATACAGGGAATCAAAGAATATTAAAACTAATTATTAGTAATAAATCAGAAATAAAATGAAACTATGGAAATCAGCCATCTAGGTGAATAATATGAGTTATAAGAACAACTGAATAATAATTTAAAAACTAGCTATGACTTAAACATTAAACATCACAAATTTTTATTTGGACACTTTTAGCCATAAATTATATTACCTATATAGTACTACCTATAAATTTAAAATTTTATAATTAGCAAAAATATTTTAACATAAAAACATGGGGCTTGCCTTCTTTTACATATTTATATATGTAACTAATTTCATGTTTCTCTTTCAAACATGCTAATTCCATGTCTTTAAGGAATCTGTTGTGTAATATTCAAAGTATACATAAACTTGGTGCTTCTTCAATATTCATCATTTCCTGTTTTACAGTTATTTTTTGTTTCCCAGATTTAAATAACTACTTCAAAATATACCTGTAGGATTATCCATATATATATATATATATATATATATATATATATATATATATATATATAAATAAAAGGCAATGTGATTTTAAAATAAGTAAGTAAGCCCTCGCTGGTTGGCACAGTGGATAAGGTATCAGCCTGTGAAACCAAAGATCGCTGGTTTGATTTCTAGTCAGGGCACATGACAAGGTTGCAAGCCAGGTCTCCAGCCAGGTCAGTAGTTGAAGGCAGGTGAAAGGCAACCACACATTGATGTCTCTCTTCCTCTCTGCCTTTCTCCCTTCTCCTCTCTCTAAAAATTAATAAATAAAATCTTTAAAAATTAAAATAAAATAAAAATAAATAAGTAAAATAAATGATTAGAATAAATAAAATTCAGCAGTGTGTTCTGATAAAATATCAACATAGAAATTTCAACTATTTTGTAATACCAATATCATTTTCCATATATAATATTAATAAATAGATATATCAATGCACATAAATACACACACTCAATTCAGTATATCAAATTTGATTTTATTTGTATATATTAGTACTATTTTCAATAAAAACAAATACATGCACAAGAAGTTACCTAGGAGCAAAATAAAATATGTACAATATTTTAAATGAGAAAATTATAAAGCTTTACAGACACATGGAAAATAAAACATAAAAACAATGGACATAAATGTCATGTTCATGAGTGAAAACATTTATTATCTTAAAGGTAACTGTTTCTAAAATTATCCAGAGATTAATGGATAATTCTAAAAATTATTTAACATAATTTTGACAAGCTGATTATAGAATGGTATGAATGGTAGATTAAAGAGCCAAAAATAGCCAAGACATTTCCAAAGAAGAGACAGAAGAAAACACATGTTGTTCCAAATATAAAAAAAATCACTATTCATAGAGAGTAGAGCAAAAATAGGTTTACTGTTATTCATGTGAAAATAATACAATAATTAATAAATGATACACAAATAAAGCTGGTTTGCATATTCACACCTACTTTTGCTTTACTCTCTAGTAAGAAAATATTTTATGGACTAGAAAGGTGAGGGAAAATCCAACACACGGCAGCACCTCAATTATATTATTAGTGTAGAAATGGGCTAAATATTGAAGATATATGGCATACTTGTTAATAAAAAGGTGGAAACAAATGAATGGATTTTTACCCAACACCATATAAAAAACAGAATGCCAGATGGATCAAGGATTTAAATGTGGAAGTCCAACTTTACAAAGAAAAGGTAAAAAATGATATTTGTGACTTTAGACTTGAAAAAAGTTTCTTAAGATAAAAAACTGAAACCATAAAAGAAAACCAAAATTAAAATTAAGGTCTGTGTTTTGTGTTTGATGCAGTTAGAATTGTACACCTAAAACATATATAAATGTACTAACTATTGTTGTCACAATACATTCAATTTTTTAAAAATAAAGAAAAATTGCATTCACATGTATTACATTTATTCCCATAAAATAAATAATGAAGTAGAAAATATTTTAATTAAATTAAATGTGATATCCTCCAAAGCCCTCCATGGAGTGCCAAGACATCTTACATACAGATAAAGGAGATGAAAAGGTGAACAGACACTTATATAGAGCACCTACCAACTACCACAAGTTGTGCTATAATCTTCACATCTATCTCATTTGATCAACATACTCACCCCAGAGATATTATTATTCCCATCTGTAATTGAGGACAGAGAGCTAATGAATATCAGCAGAGCTATCATCTGAGACTAGGTTAGCCTTTATTTGAATCACCCCTTTTCTGTACAGATTGAGCACCCTTCTGGGACATCCTGAGATAGTGAGCTTTTTGAGAGCAAGAGCCGTGTCTTCTTATGTTCATATCCTTGGCCTGTGGGCATAGATTAGGCTGAGAGTGTGCTCAGTCAATGCTCAGTTCATGACTTATTATCACCGAGAGTTGAAGGACTGGCATTTTTGGCTCACATATTGATTGTGAGCCATAATGGCCAGCACAAAAGGGGAACATTTAAAATATTGAATTCAATGAGTTCACATTATATGTAAGGAAACTGAAGGTAGCAGTGTTTAACTGACCTGTCCAGGATACGCCATTCACAGAACTGAGAGGAAAATACAGCTGGGTCTTTTCCTTCTCCTGGACTTCTCATTCAGTCACCTCCTGCTGTGGCTTTGGCCACTTTTTCCAAGTGGAGTTTGGTAGGGTCCAGTTTAAGAGTTTCATTTGAATCCGTTGGTCCAATCCATTCCCTGGCTTAGGTGTTTTCCTTAGTGAATAAAGCTGAGGACATTTTAATTAATTTATTATGTCCCTTCAATTAGGGGACCCAATTAATAATTGAAATGGGTTTTTAATTGGTTTATATCCTCCAGGGTATCATATTAATAACATAAATAAACTAATAGGTTTGCATTAATTTAGGATTCATCTATATGCATATCTGTTGACTCCCAATATATTATCTATTCTTAACCTCCAAAAATGAATGTAACTTTTTAAACAAAGACATTCTGATGCACTAGTTCTTTTGTTATTGTTCCACTTCGATGCAAGGTCATAGTATTTTCCAGTTGAGAGGAAAAATGTTGACGTTATTTTTGTCATTAGATTCATGATTCCTCTAGTTCTTCATTCTTATAATCATGAAATTAACTGTGAATTATCTCTCTTCTTCAGCCTTCTCTCTAATCACAGACTCATGCATTATCGCAGAAAGATCCTTAGAGATCATTTGTTTTCAACCAACGAAACTGAAAACCACAGTGGTTACATAGTGTGCCCAATTCCACACAGCAAGGTGGTAATAAGGACAGTGGTCTCCATTTAAACGTATAGATTTTTCTCTCAAATGTCATTTATTTTGGCCTTTCATTTCTCTTTTGAATGTCACCACACAAGGCCACACTTGGATTGGTCTTCCCTTCTCTTGAAAAATAACTAACTGATTTATGTTATTGAAAATAAAGCAGATTTATATTCTGTTATTCTCAGCACTTAGCTAAATATTTAGAGTGATAGTGTCTCTATTACAAGTTATTTGGAGGAATCTGCCCAAAGGCTAAGAGAGTTTTCTCCTGCCTAGAGCATTAACTCCAGGCATCCTCATCAAGGCCTTCTATTAGAATTCACCCCTCAAGACTGGTCTGTTTACTTCTCCTGATGTTTTTGTTATACAAATTTTCTTCTATACATGGCTATATCCATATCCATTGAATCTCACTAGCTTATTCTGCCTTCCTTGACCCTGGTCCTGAAGGTTTCTCTAACTTGGTGGTTTCCAAGATGTAGTTCCCATACTATGTTCTGGAAACTTGCTACAAAGGCTAATCATGTCCCCTCCTCTCACTCACTCAACAGGTGGGGGTTAGCAGTGATTTCGCAAGCTCTCCAGGTGACCTTGATGTATTCTAAAGTTTGAAGACCACTGCTTTAACTTCTTGGGTAAGGAAAGGATTCCCTAACTCTTGCATGTTCGTTAGGCAAAATGAAGCTCTTTCTGATACACTTACATCAAAAAACATTTTTTTTTTTAACAGAAACAGATTTTGTGTATTTGGAATATATGCCACATTATTCCCAAGTGAAAGCTGAGGGCAACTGTTCTTGCCTTTATTCCTAATTTACCTTCCAAAAAATGCCTCACACTTGTAAATGCATCAATAATGCTTATTGAATTGCTAAGGACCATAATGAGGGTGACAGTGATAATTATTACAGTGGATATTTGTTCTATCTGTGGTTGTATGACATCTTTTCCACATTCTCTATAAGTTTGAAAACTTCTTATGTTATAGGTGTTCTACTTTTTTAAAAATAAAAGGCCAAAGCTACCCAATTTCTCTTATAGCTAGTACATGGCCCTACCAACCGGAGGACTTAAAGATTTGGTGACATAGAAAGGGAGGAATGGAGAATTCCTTTATGATGGCAGCAGCAGTGACTATGTATTTTTTTTTTTTTAATTTTCATTAGTTGGCATATAATAATACATTTGTTTCAGGTGTAGAACATAGTGATTAGACATTTATATGGTATGAAGTGATCTGCCCAATAAGTTTAGTACCCATATGACTCCATACATAGTTATTACAATATTATTGACTATATTCCCTGTGCTGTACTTTACATCCTCATGACTGTTTTTATAACTGGCAATTTGTACATCTTAATCCACTTCCATTTTATACTCATCCCTCAAAGCTCTTCCCTTCCCATCTGGTTACTATCAAAATGTTCTCTGTACCTATGAGTTTGTGTCTGCTTTGTTTTTTTTTTTTTTTTTTATCTTCTTTAAATCCCACATATAAGTAAAATTACATGATATTAGCCTTTGCCTGACTTACTTCACTTGACATAATACACCCTATATCTATCCATGTTTTCACAAATAGTAAGATTTCATTCACTTTTATGGCTGAGTAGTACTCCCATGTTCTTTATTTATTCATCTATCAATAGGTACTTAGGTTGTTTCCATATCTTGGCTATTATAAATAATGCTTCAAAGCAATGAGTATATTTTGAATTTTTGGCAAAAAAAGAGGCATTGTTCCTGTAGTAATATTGTTCCTTTGAATGGCAAGTTCCAAGAGATCAGTGGTACCTAAGGTTTGTTTTTGGCGTTAGCAGTTTCTTTCTCTCCCTTTTTTTCCCCCTCATCAGAATAGTCCTTGAAAGATTAGCATCTAGTATGTTTTTTCTAGTTTAATAATTCTCTGGGCTACTCCATACCTCTCAATAAACTCTGTTTTATAATAAGCCAGTCAGCTTGGTTTTTTGTTTTTGTTTTTGTTTTTGTTTTGGCTTGCAATATAGAACCCTGGCTGATGCAGCAATGATAATCACCACTATATTTCACAGACGAGTTGATATGTCTATTAAGCTGCCTCAGATACCCAAATCTAACTGAAAATTCACTATTCTGAGAAGAAAAAATTGCAGAATTAGTCTCATCTGTTTGCCTTCTGTCAGGCCTCCATATATGAATATGAATATATAAGACTCTCATTGTCCCAGAAGGGCAGCAGGAGGTAAAGGCTAAGACATTTGTTTATGTTATAAACTATATCATCATTCCTACAGGAGACAATGGGCATTGCCATCCACTCTGGGTGCTTGGGTGTGGCTCAGGTCTTTCCTTTGTTAGTTCACATTTCTAATCTCTAAGGTCAAGATTCTCTGCCCTTGGCTCATTTTAAGATGGGTAAAGGAAACATTCCCATACCAAAGTTTAGACAACATGACTGGGAAAATCATCCATCTGATTCAGAGGGTCTCTCTTCCTGGAAAAGTACTGAATTATACCAACTATACACATTTCTTTTTTTTTTTTTTTAATTTTATTGTTGCTGTATTACATCCATCCCCTTTTTGCTCCCCTCTGTCCCCCTCCCCATATACACATTTCTTGTTGAGTTATCTAACATGAATCGCGTTCAATGTTCACAACCTTCTGATGTGGGCACAACTGATTTTATCATCACTCCATAAATAAGGCTGAGAAAGGTGGAATCAAGGTTATGATTACATAACTCAATGTTAGCAGCTGGTGTTTTAATTTTATGTTGATCTAATTCAACTGCCTGTATGTATGTATGTATGTATGTACATATTTTGCTGAAAATTCTATCTTGCTAGGAAGGCCTCCTCTATAAGGTTTTCTGAATATTCCTCCCCTTCTTCCAAATCTCATTGAAGACATTCTTGTTTGTCTTAAATCTACCTGTTATTATATACAGAGCACTTTACGGTTCATATTTATCTGCACATCTACCAACCTGAACTGTAAGTTACTGGGAACACAGATTATACTTTTTTCATTTTATCTATTTTTGTTTTCCATGTTCCTAGTGTAGTTGCTCAATAAGTATTTATTACACAAATGAATGGGTGAATAAGAGAAGAGGGAAAAGTCTCACTTTGTAATGGTAACCATCAAATATTAACACACACAGTTCACAGGGAGATGTGTACGCTGGCACTGCCCCTTAAGCCAGGATGAACTCACTATGGCCCACTTCAGAGAAAATAACTACACTCTCTGAGGTCATTACTCATAAACCCCACTCCTCGAAACATTCCAACACAGCTGGCATGCCTGGCAATTATGTGGATCCCTTTGCAGGGCCTCGGACATGGCCATTTCATTACTGACATGGGTGCCTTGGAGCCCCACATATGAGACTGTATGTGGAGGCTGAAGGGGTGGTACTGCTGCTCCATTGTTGCTGAGGAGTCCTTCCTTGTCTGAGGAAGGAACTCTTGGTAATGAGCCCTGACAGTCGCTACCAGGCACTTCTCAAAGCTTGTGAGTCACTTGCTGCCCTTGGCATGGAACCAGGAATGTATGCCATGGTCATTTGGGGAATTAAAAGCTGCAGCCGGGATGGTTACATGGAATTAAAAACAAACTAAGAAATGTTCATGCAATCTGATTGCACTGCATTCCACTTGGAGAAGTCCCACTTCTAACTGCTGGACAAAGAAATAGCCTTTTTCTTTCTTTTCTTCTGTTCTGTTCTGTTCTGTTCTGTTCTCTCTCTCTCTCTCTCTCTCTCTCTCTCTCTCTCTTTCTCTCTCTCTCTCCTTCCTTCCTTCCTTCCTCTCTCTTTCTTTCTTTCTTTCTTCCTTTACTTAAAGAAGGTAGCAGAATGCAGGAGAAAGAACATTAGATTTGAATTCTAAAAGACCTGATAATTGGTTTTCTCTCTCATTCCTTATTGATCTTTGGACAGCTACTTCCTGTCTTCCTGGGACTCCAATTCCTTTCTGCACAATTGGTTTTATATATATATATATATATATATATATATATATATATATATATTTCACTTTATTAGTAAGGATTAAATGAGATGATATATGTGAAGTATTTGCTGTATTATAGGTACTTGGTGCACCTTGAGTTTTATACTTTATTTACTATTTACCATGGATTTCTTAGTGTCCTTCTCACTCCCTCTTAGCACACATGTTCATGGCACTCTACTGGGGAAGACCAGCAGGACTTGCTGAAAAAGAAAGCAGAAGCCAAGGGAAAATGAGAACTTACCTGTTACACAATTGTACCTTTCCTCCAAGATGAACATTCTACAGGCAGGAGAAAGGAACCCAGAGGGACCTGGGCCAACTGAAGCAGCTGTGCACTAATGTTCATCCTGCAGAAGGCATTTCCTTTCAAGTGTTTCTCTGCATCTTTCTGAGTGAGGCTGAGTCACCTGCACTTGCGAAAGGGCTTTGATGCTTTCAGAGAGACTTTGAGGCAGTGACTTCCCCATTGGTCCTGGGACATAACCATTTATTGCAAAGTCAGTGGAACAGCCTATAAAGCAAGTCATAGGACCTTAACCATGGGTCAAAAAGAGCAGGTTGTAGAGAAGGAAGAGAGCTCAAAGAAGGGAAAAGTGAGCCAGCAGAAGATGGTTTTCTTGTGTGGACTCCCTCTGGTACACAGGGAGGTTGGTAAAATTGTCTTTGAAGTGAAGAAGGTTATTTGTGGGGGCCACTTAGGATCTGGGTGCTATTAGGTAGGTTAATATTAAAGGCCTTTTTGTTCATAAATATGATATTCCAGGGCAAGAATTTGGTTCTTTCAAGTGCACAGTGGAGTAGTTCTTCATATATATTAACAACTCTATTGGAGAATATCATTTGGGGTTTGAAATTAAACATTTCTTTCCATAAAGCTCAAATTTCTGGAATCATTAAAAGAAATAGAAATTTATGCTTTGTGGGGTTCCCTGGTCACTATGATGTAATTTGATCCTCCTAGTTACTCTATAAAGCTGGGTGGGGCAGATGAGTCTACTTTACAGATGAGAAGAGTGAGGCTCAGGATACCATGTGTTTAAAAAGACACAGTTGGTTAGTAGCAGCATCAATGCCAGAATCACTATCAACACTAATGTCACCAAGGTGGACATACATTGTGTGGGTCCTAGGGCTTAATTTTGTATGCATAAGAATAGAAAAGTACCACTATGTAAATTTTATAAAGCATGTGACTATATGAACACGCTCTGGGGCCATTTCTAGGACCACGGACAGGGTCTGGGCAAGTAATGGCCCTGGAGTTGAATCTCCACTGTCTTCTCAGTCACTATTTTGGTTACTGCCCAGGACTGTGCTTAGGTAGACATCTGCCTCTGGCATAGGACACATGCTCCATAACTAGTAGTCATTATGATTCCTCTCTTTGACCTTATATCATCTTTACAGTGACCCAATTCTATATTTTTTAAGATGGGAGCAATGGGTGACCTGGATGTGTCCTGCTGGAATTCACTGCTATCATCAGGACACCTGTACCCCCTTCTGCTGTACCTGTCCTACCCCCTTCTGCTGGCTCATAACTTCCCTTCTTTGGACTTTTTTCCTTCCCCAGAACTTGCTCTTTTTGACCCATGGATAAGGTCCTATGACTTGCTTTATAGACTGAACAGGGCTGCTCCTTATAAAACTCAAACCCCAGTTCAACTAAGGGCCTGCTACTCCCTTTCTTCCTTCTTTAGTATCTCCTTTTATTTTTAGAAATGTGTATTGTTCTATCATCTCATTTTCAAAGGTCGTGACTCCCTTTTCCTCTGGTTCTCCTTCGCAGCTACAAATAATGGCTTTTTTTTTTTTCATTTTTGGCACTCTGTGGAAGCTTCGTAAGCACCCATCTGCCTTTTCCATGCGTAGTTCAATCGTCATCTCTCACCCGAAGCATGTGCTGGGCTCACACAGGACGCAGAGAGGGGAGTTCACTCAGTGTCAGGAGACCCATGTTCTAATCTTGGCCTTGCCCCTGTCTTCTCTCTGACCTTGCATCGACACTCACCTATTTTTGTAGTCTGGAAATAATAGAATCGCAGTGTGTTTCATTAGAAGGAAACTTGAAGCATTCTCACCGAAGGTTTCCATTTAGACTGTAACAGAAACACATGATGCAGGTTGTTTTTGAGTCATACAGGTACAGAGGAGGTAGCATGATATCAACAATTTGAGAAAAGAGAAGAGATGGCTTAGGAACCTCTTTTCATTTAAACCTCAGATAACTATCCAGCTGAATTGGAACTTTGATCTGTCAGCCGTGCACAGCTCTGATAGGCACCTTTGGGGAGCCTCTTGGCCAATCCAAGGGGCCAATGGCTGCCTCCTTGCTGAGCTTCCACTGCTGTTGGCAGCAAGATTCCTGGGGACAGCAAGTCTCCTCAGGGGCAGAGCTGGCCTTTGAAATGCCTTGGGCGGTGTCCTTGTGCATATTGGGGCACAAGTGAGGCAGGGATCTGAGTGGCGCCTACTCCAAAATGCCACTGCTGAGCCTGTGAAAGATCCAAGAGTGGATCAGATTCCCAAGGCCGCAGCTGGCGGGTCTGTAGGAAAATCAAATTCCTGTGAGTCCTTAGAGGTCACAGGAGGGTGTGTGACTGCTCCTGGTCAGAGCAGGGTGGCTCAGGTCAGAGACAGGAAGGGGGTGAATAGGGCAAATAGGAATAACATGTAACCAGAAGAAATTGACTCCAGTTACACCAAGGAGTGGTCTTTAATTTCAGCAGTTACATTCACACACCAAAATGCAACACACACACACACACACACACACGTGCGTGTGCATGCACATACTCTCACAAATGACACACTCTTCATGTAAGTAACTGTCAGTTTATAAACTCATTGAAAACAGCAGCAGCAGCTACTAAACAGTGCATGTGTACATAAAAACACCCAGTGAAACCCATATACTTACAGCAAAATTGTCTGGATGAACCCCAACTTCTAACCAATTATTAACCTTTTATTAGACTCATTGCTGTCAAGGATAAGAGCTATACCATCATGTTTTCATTTCCCCAAGTGCAGTACATGGTATTTTGTAGCCAATGTTTGTAGGATAAATTAATAGATGCAGCGAAATGATTGGGTATATCTTTCTTAGCACTGAATGGTAGCTATGGTAAAAGCCTCCAAAATCATACACATAATGGATTGTAGTGAGGTAGAAATGTTCATCATATTTTTAAATGGAGGACACAAGTCCTCCATGAGATCTGCGATCTCTTGGCCAGAAGCAGGTGAATTTAGTAAAATCCATCACATGTATTTCCTCCAAGACAGATTCATGCAAATTAAAAGCTTGTGAGGTCATTTGTGTTAAAGAGCATAACAATGATCACATTGCACTATTATTTGTTGCCTAAAACTCTCTCTTCTACTAAACAGTAGCTCCCTGCATCACTCATGTCTGTAGCCCTAGTACCTAGCAATGTGTGTCAGGTATAAAAAAAGATCATTTTGTGATGACTAAATTGCACAGAAATGTAAATATTGACAAAAGAACTATTTGAAGTACATGTTTACTTCAACATTACATATGTACCTCTTCCAATTGACCTTGTAAATGAAATAATTTGCAGTTGAAGGGAAATAGAATATGTGCAGAGATTTTCCAGCGTTTATTTTTACATTGAGCATCAACTAGGCCCCAAGGCTAATGCTATTGACCTGTAACGTGCATAGAGATACGACAAAGCAACTGGTCACTTGGTCAGGGAGCTGAAAGGCCAGGAGGATCCTGTCCTCAATAGGATACTGCCATCTGGTGTATACCCCAGTGAAGTGATATAGCCCAGGGTCAGAAAAAGATGAGGAAGAAGAGCCAGCATTTGAGTATATATATTATAAAGATAATCTATAGACAACCATGATCACATGCTTGGTTGGAATCTTGGAGCTGAAAGCTTAAATTATTGAGAGCAGTGATGGAAAGAATGCTAAGTAGGAAAAAGTTTCCTCAGTGTCTGCAATAGGTTGACCATTTGCAATTGGTTATCTAATTCAATCCTCCATCATCCAGCAAGGTAAATATTGAAATGTTCATATCAGAGGTAAGAGGATGGGGGATGAGAGAAGTTAAATAAGTTATCTGAGGTCACACAGGTAGAACTATAATCAAACCACTGCTCTTATCCCCATGCCTTGCTGCCTCTATGGCTTTTAAAATACTTTAATACCCTCTTAAGAAGAGAGATGCTCTTCTCTTTGTCCAAAAGTAGTTTTAAATAGGGCTAAATAGCCCTCAATAATAATATACCGCCACAGAAAAGGACACCCAAAGTTCCTGACTTCTCATAACTTACCATCCAGGTAGAGAGAAAGAATCACACATTAAAGTGACTTAACACTCAAAAATCAGTGCAACATCAAGGCCAGGAAATATGTTAATACAAGTAAATGCCTGCCATTGATCTATTAAGAAATGCAAGAGTCAAAGAAAAATAAGTAATATTAATACTGCCTTGATTTAAATTTTTGATATTTTGTTCATGATGTAATTTTGCCTTAATTTAGGGTTTTTTGCCTTGCGAATACAATTTTAACCTTATTGAAATATAATTGGCATTATATTGAGATATAAATGACCTTATAACATTGTATAAGTTTAAGTGCACAGCTTGTTGATTTGATGCATTTATGTATTGCATAATGATTACTCCAGAGCATTAGCTAATACCGCCATCTGGTTACATGACCACTTCTTTTTCATGGTGAAACCATTTAAGATCTACTTTCTTAGCAACTTTCTAGTATATATTATAGTGCTATTAGTTATATTACCATGCTGTCCATCAGAAATTTAGAATCCGGTCATCTTAAAACTAGAAGTTTATCCTCTTTGACCAGTATCTCCTCATTTTCCCCACCCTTAGCCCCTGGAAACCATAATTCTAGTCGGTTTCTATGAGTTGGGCTTTCTTAGATTATACATATAAGTAATATCCTATGGTGCTTTTTCTTCCAACATTCTTATCTATTCATCCACATTGGTGGTTTCTATACTTTTGCTATTGTGAGTAATGCTGCAATGAACATAGTACAGGTATCCTTTTGAGATGCTGATTTTCATTCTTTTGGCTATATACCCAGAAGTGGTATTGTTGAATCATAGTTATATTTTTAGAACTATGTTTTCCACAGTGATTGTACTATAATTTTGATTTTTAAATATGATTTTAAAATGTTATTTATCTCGATTACTGTATGTTTATTTTTCTATTGCTTCCTTAATTATTTTATTTTATTTTTTTACCTAACTGGTCCCAGTCTTGGGAGAGTTTTAGTTGAAAAGATGGCAAGAGCCTATAAAAAGTCTGTTTCACATGACTATCAAAGAGATTTTGGCTTGCTTACTATTACCATGATGCTCCTTGTTTTCTCTTGTGAGAAATTATACTACTATGACATTCTTTTTAATAATAAGACATTGGTAGAACACAAGATAATATTATAAACCCCATATTCCTTCAAGTTTAATGTGTTTTATACAAATAACAAATGGTTTACTTATACTCAAGCTTAACAGGAAAAGTAGATGACTTACATGATGTAACATCTCAGTTATAAAGCACAATACATATGTTTTAAGGCTGTTAATTATATGATGATAAATACTATTATGTGCACACCTCAAGAAATTTCTCTCTCTCTCTCTCTCTCTCTCTCTCTCTCTCTCTCTCTCTCTCTCTCTCTTTTTCTCCCCCCGTAGTATTAATACAGAATATGCTATTGTATCTGATGTTCAAATTAAGCCAGAAATATTATAAGCCAAATAATGTTTTCTACCAACATATTGCAAATTTAGAATAACTATAAAGTGCCAGCTCATAGGTTTTTACTAAAAACAGGTTGATAATGAAAGGTCACATTAAGTAAAACAAAGTCCTTTTTAAAGGGAAATGTTTGTACAAATTCCTTTGTAATTTATCAAGCAGAATAAGGTTTCAGTAAGACAGGGACTTCCACTTGAGAAACTAGCTTCTCTCCAGCTCTAAAGAAGGCTAATTGGAAAGCTGTAGGCAGAATTCCTGCCAAAAAGCAGGGAATCTTTTCAAAAATTAATGATACCCTCTTGTCAAACTTTTGGATGCTGTTATGCATCTGGTGGCTTATAGTTTTATGGCATTTCATCATGTCTTTGATCTTGCTGTTAGAGCATCCTTAAGAAGTAATACTGTTCTGTGAGGCACAATGTAGAAAAGTGTGTGTGTGTGTGCGCGCGCATGTGTGTATGGGGGGGGGTAGAGAGAGAGATTTGGGCTGGTGTCTATGCATGTGGACCCATCGCATAAAGGTAATATGTATTACAAAACTACAACAGCTATAATGAGAGTGAATGAGTTTAGGAGTCATAGTAAGCTCCACACTGAATTTAAATTATTCTAAACTCAGAGAATGTGGCTCACATTGATAACAAGTATAGAAGAGAATGGGAACTATGGCACTGAGTCATCCCTTTGGAGATTCTAATATAGAAAATCATCATATAGGAGAAGCAAACAGCCTCCCAACTATGTTGGGAAAAGTTTTTCAAGAGGACAACATTGGCTGGGATATACAGCTGACTTATCACATCAACAGCATATGAGATGCTGGAGTACCCCTGACTTATTTTTGAGCAGCTTAATAAAATTAATGCTGTCTCTCCAGATGCCTAATTTACCTCACAGAAGTGTTCTCCACACTGATTCCCACCAGAAGTTGATTTGGCACGTGACAGACAGGCACCCTTGGCAACTGAAAACATCAGCAATGAGAGCAGAGCCTACAGCCCTGCTTTGCCCAAGAAGAGGTCAGAACCTTGGCACTCCACTTTGGGAAAATTACCAACCTTTGGGTTTAGGCAGCCTCTTTAAATGCTTTATCTGAACTGCCAATTACTCCACAGTTAGGGGCCTCTTCATTCAGTCTATGTGGCCAGCTAGACATTTGATGGGTATTTGGTTCATTATGTTAAAGTCACTTCTGGCTTTTGTTTTTGGATACTTGTGAGAAAGACCATCAACTTCATTCCTTGAATAATTAAATGCAGAGATGGTTTCTATAGATAGAAACTTAAAGTTCTTATGAAAGCATTGTAGGGCAGAAATTTCCATGTGGAATAATGGTATAAGAAAAGGCAGAATAAATCCTTACATTTATATAGCTCTATATAGTTTAATACAATGGTTAAAAGCACAGGCATCAGAGTTAGACTGAATTAGGTTCTTGAGATATGTTAACTCCTATGAAAATCAATTGATGAAATTCAGATTCCATACTTTTTATGGGGTTTGCCACTTACTAGCTATGTGGTTTGGGCAAATATCCTAACCTCTCCAGTGACCTTGTTTGTAAAATGGAAATAATTAATGCTTACATAATAGAGTTGGTTTAAGGGTTCAAAAGTAAGTTATAACACTATATCTGTAAACAAAAATTTATATTTTAGTTCCTTGCAAGTAAGTAATCAAGGATAAATTAAAAATCTGTTTTATACATAATGAAGACCTTCACATCAACCCTTTAGAGTCAGGGATGAAGTTTTATGAGGATGGTCCAGGCAAACTTGTCAAAGTTAGCCAGGCTATTTAAGCTTTCCTCAGATTAAAATAAACAAAACAAATATCCATGTACATGAACTGTGATGTCTACGAGTAAGGGACATCTTTATTCTTCAGCTATTGGATCATGGACAATACATTAGTTATCTGCCCAGGACATGACATGGTTAAATTCCATACTTTGCCATGACACTGTACTACCAGTGGGATTATGGTGTTAGGCAAATCTAATGTGCACCCTGGGTTGACTGCTAACTGACTGTGTAATCTTAGAAAAATAATTTAACCTTTCTAATCCCCATCTATAAAATAGTAGTAATAATAGTTTCGAGCTCACAGGGTTTCACAAATTCCATGAGACAATGCCTATAAAGGTTTCAGCATTGAGCCCTTTATAAGAGTACAATAAATATTAACTATGGTTATTCTATCTAATAGAATAAAAGAAATGTACTAAACACTCTGCCAGATGCTCTCCATGTATTATCATTTTTATCCTCTCATCTTCTCTGGAAGGTGGGCAGTGTGGTTCTCTTTTTCATAAATGAGGAATCTGAAGATCAGACAAGTTATAGAGCAGTAAAACACATTAGCTGTTCAATCATTGCATCAAAGAAACATGTACTGAGCGCCAACTCTTTTCCAGGCACTATTCTCCGTACAGTAAATACTCCCATCTCCTGCTTTATAGTGCTTACTCTATGATGAGTGGAGAGAGAGCTAAGTCTAGAGAGGAATTGGGGAGCTAGAGAAGGTGGGGTTTATAGATTATGAGAAATTTAGTCAACTGTGAGGGTCTTGGTTTTGACTCTTAGGAGAATGGGACCCGCAGAGCCTTGTACTTACTTTAACAGTCTGCTATTTTTTTTTTTTTCATTTTTTCTTTTAAGATTCATCTGATTGGTAAATTTAACAATAAGGTCATGACTCAGGGTATGCAACCTAGACCCCCAAAGGAGCTATTGGAGGACCATAATAGGCAGTGACTGTGAAAGAAGTTCTGGTGTGTATTTGTGTACAGGCAACATTGCTTCATTGGGTGCCCCTTCATCATGACAGTTGTCTCAAGATACCCAGCAGTCTAGTGTGTCACTTGGACTATCCCTGTGATGCAAGCATTGGCCAGAATCAACCAGAGGACAGGCTGAGATAGGACAGACTTGACTTTGACTGACATGATTTTTCTGTTCATGACTCATGGATTCATCCATTAACTTGGACACCTCTATACTTTGTGCATCAGCATCCCTCATGTGATGCCATTTCCTTCACCAGATCCAAGATTAGCAATTAGTGTCCCTATGGACATTCAATCTCCCCATTGAAAAACTAATAAATCATGTTCAATGGAGAAACAGGAAATTCTTGAATAAATGAGTGTGCATCCTCCTTACTATCAATCAAAGTTTACCTGTCCTGTACAATTTCCTTTAGTAGAAAACTATTTCACTATGCCAATTTACTCAATAGTGTCCACAGAAACAATGCCAAAGACACAACTCTTCACATTTTGACTTTATAGAGGCATTATACTGTTAGAGGCATTAAAAAAATGCTAAAACCTAAAGGAATGGTGATGCTTTGTCTGGAAATTATAGGCATCATGGAAGGCTGGTCAAAGAAATGAATTTTTTAGAACATAAATATATCTTTAAGTCAGCTTTGGAATTTGACCATAAAATTCTCCTTAATAGATGCTTCCATATTCCCTGAGTTTCTAAAATGAGAATATCTCGAACATGAAATTGATGGCTTGTCACTTGCTCCATCTTAGTAGCCAAACCAGAGTACTCCAGAATCATTGTATAAAATATTAGTGAGAAGAACATCAAACTGGCACACAAAGTGAGGGTTCTGGTGGTATATCTGGTCACAGCCATGTTCTCAAGCTTTCCTTTCTGAAAGGAAGGGAAAGGCTCCTTGAAGAATTGACTGGTCTTCTGTGGCAAGATAATGATGCTCTCCTAGCTTTATAAATTAAACAGTGGCAGTAAAACTAGCCAAAATATATGTGTGTGTTTAGTGCATGGGGTACGCGGGTATGCGCGCGCACACACACACACACACACACACACTCACACCATAAGCATACTGCAGACTATCTGCAGCCATGAAAATACTATTTTTCAATGTGAGTAAGTGACCTTCACTATACCCTCCAGGTGCCTTGTTTTCCCAAGCATCTGAACATTCCTTCTCTGCTATAAACACCCAGCATTAATCCAATGCCTCTCATTAAGCATGGTGAATGTTCTCTTTGACCAAAGCTAGTATAATTTGTGCATGCCAATGCGTAGACTTCCTTGCCGAAGGGGTTTTTCCTGCTGCATATGGAAGGTGCTTAATTTCTGTCCTCTTGCCAAGAGGTGATGATCATGCACTGTACATAAATCATAAACAACTTTATGGAGCGTGACACTCCCTATGAGTCTCTGGAGATATTAACCTGACTCCTCCATTTTCTAGATTTGACGTTTCTATGAATTGAGGAACATGTAACATATTTCTCAGCATAAGCATTGAATCCTACATGTGTGACTGCATAAAAAATGCATAATCCATAAAAGTTCCCTTTTAAAGAATACTTAGCAATAATCATTAGAATAACAGAGGTAAATGTGATCCCTATAACTACATCTTCTTCTACTTTTTCCATGTACATATATATAGTTTTATATATGAAGTTATCAACCTATCTAAATTTTTATACAATGTAAAATCTTCTTTCCTAAGAATCTCAGAATTATTGCCAAACACCTGGGAATTAATGGTAATCTTGATGTGTATCCAGAATAGTCCCTTAACTCATTGAACCTTAGTCCTTCTTTCAAAACAAAAAGGGAATAACTACTTTCACCTGCCTCCTAAATCAGATAATAGGATAAAACCAATAATGTGAAAGTACTTGGAAACATGATACACATTGCAGATCCTAGACAGGGGCTGGAAGAATTAGAATGTAAGAATGTAAATGTCTATAGCATATTTGCATGAATTTCAATTTAGTAGTACCTTTAAAGAGAAATGTGTTCATCTCCAGCCATAATTCTTAAATTACTTTACATTCTGCAGCCTGATATTTGGTGCATTATACATGAGGTAGGATTAGCTTCACAGCTGGACTTTATAGCATGGCGGTACTTAGAATATTTTTGTGGATAATGTAGTCAATGTAGACCTCTTAAACATTTCTCTCCTTAAAATTTGAAACTAAAAGATATAAAAGTATGATATTCTATGCCCAACAAATCCAGATAGGGTTAGGAGAAATATTTGAATTAATGACAAGGTTCTGTATCCCCTTTCACACTTATAATGAGACATTCACAGATTAAAACTCTAGTTCACACATGGACTAACTCAAGAAGTCTAGCAGTAACATCTTGGGGAATGATGCAAGAAAACAATCTAGTTCCAAATTCAGAAGAAGGTGGAAGGACATATGGAAAAGTTAGAAATTGTATGTAAGCCAACCCTTATTCATCAAAATGGCAGCTTGAATTTTACAACTCAGTGATAGTGTGGGGGCTACCTCCTATAAAACAGTCCTCCTATGTTTCACACAATCCTCTCAAAGATCTGTTTGGAGGTGGTATCATTCCCATTTTTCAAATCAGAAAATCAAGGCCCAAGCAATCATTGTTTATCATCTTATATATTAGTTTTCATTTATATCCATTCTTAAAAAAAACAAAGACATGTACATATCCGTGTTCCAACCATTTTACCAGTTGAAGAGCTTCTTCCTAGTGAATGTCTTTCTCTGCAGATCTTACTCTACTATGATAGAGCAGAAAACATCCCTTAAACAGCCAGATGGTAAATTATTTTAGGTTTGCAGCTATACCAACTCAGTTGCAACTAAGCAATTCTGCTATTGTAGAATGAATGCAGCCATTGACAAGACATAAGCAAATGGGCCTAATGGTGCACTAATAAAACTTTATTTATAGTCCTGGCTGGTGTGGCTCAGTGGATTGGCACCAGCCTGAAAACCCAAAGGTCACTGGTTCAATTCCCTCCCCAAATCAGGGCACATAACCAGGTTGTAAGGCAGGTCTCCAGCCAGGTCCTTAGCTGGAGGCAGGCGAAAGGCAACCATACATTGATGCTTCTCTATCCTTTTCTTCCTCCCTCCCTGCCCTTCTCTCTGAAAATAAAAAAAATTCTTTATAAATAAATAAATAAAACTTTATTTATAAAAATGGCCAGATTTGGACTATAGTTTACCAACCCCTGATCTAATGAAAATGTCATGAATTCTTTCCTTCCAATTTCTATTTAAACCTCACTTCCAACAAACTTCTTCTGAGCAGCTTTAACCAGTAATCAACCCAACATGCTAGGAAATCCCACATTCCTTTTATACACACTTGTTTGTGAGTGTGTGCATTTTATTCTTTTTTTTTATAAATACTTTAAAATTTATCTTTACCCTTTTAGGTTATATCCTCCTTAAAGGCAAATGGATTATTCTCTCATTATAACTGGACTTGCTCACATAATAAATCTATTACACTGGTGAGTGTTCAACAAATGTGGTTGAATTTTAAATATTAAAAGAGAATAAAACAGTTCAAACTCATTGTGAATTAAAATACAAGTAAGAATGTAAAACTTGTGTGGGAAGAATAACAGTTCTTTAGGAATCTGCAAATGGAAGGCATGTGTGGATATTGACATTTCTTAAAACTCCTAGATTTAGGCTGGAGAGTCACAAAAGTAATTTTACTTTGAAGTGGATTGTTCTTTGCCCAACAATAATGGTCACTGTGTCATTGAATCACCAGCTCCAAGGCACACCATTCATACTGCATTTCTACGTAAAACCCTAATGAGCACACAATTGCTGGTCAATTTCCCATGCTGTCCCGGGCTCTTTCTCAGTTTGGGAACATTTTTGGCCTTCATTAAGTGCTATTACAGTACACCATGCTGAACCCTATAAATAAAAAATGTACTTGGGGCCCTGGCTGGTGGGGCAGTGGATAAGGCACCGACCTGCGAACCCAAAGGTTGCTGGTTCGATTCCCAGCCAGAGCAACATAACCAGGTTGCAAGCCATGTCTCCAGCTAGGTCTGTAGCTGGAGGCAGGTGAAAGGCAACCATACATTGATGTTGCTGTTTCTCTCCCTCTCTGCCTCTCTCCCTTCCTCTCTCTCTGGAAATAATAAATAAAATCTTTATAAAAAAATGTATTTGGGCCAGTTTTACTTTAGTTCTTAGTGATTGCCAATTTGATTCAACTTCTATTCCAATAACTTTATTGTCATGACAAGGCAAACATGAGCTCAAGAGTTGCCAAAGTCAATAAATCAACACTTGGGTCTGAAGGTGGCTTCTGTGCTAATTCTCTCACTATTTTGAATGAAAAATAGACCAACTGGCATATGTTTAGAGGGGCTCTTTGGGCTTTGTATAAAACTAATTCATCAGAACTAATGCTCTCCTTCAGGCCAGCAGAGACAACTGCCCTTATTTGTTGGACTTGTAGTTCTGGGCCAATCAGCTCAGCTTTTTGTTGCCAGTGCCAATCCTATGTGATGGAACCAGGAAGAATCACTTTTTATGCACACGACACTTTAAAGTTATGAGCATCCTTGTGGTTGTTATTAGTCATTTTATAGACCAGAGGTTAGCAAACTTTTTATTAAAGGGCCAGATGGTAAATATTTCAGGCTTGCAAAACTTAACGGTTTCTATCATAACTATTCAACTCTGCCATTGTAGTGGAAAAGAACCCAGAGGTAAAGCTTAAAAGAATGGGTAGATAATTGTTCCAATAAAATTTTATTTACAAAAACATGCTGCTGGTTCCGCAAGTGGTAGTTTGCCAACCACTGGTTTAGACTTTCCATCATAAATTGATCTAAGCACAGTGCAAATGTTATCACTCTTTCCTTTCTGAATCACACTTTGAACTCCTCTAGGGCCCTTTGCATTATCAGACCACACTATTAATTACTTCGTTAATATCTGGATTATTTATTTGTATTTGTAGCCCTAGTGCCTACCATAGGTTCTAGTAAACAGTAGGTATATTGCAAATATTTATGGAAAAATGAGTTTCCCAGTATATGTACTAGTATATAAGCTAGAATGTAAGGTACATCACTTAAGCATAAGAGTGCCCTAGGATGCGTGAAGTCTGTTTTCACTTATTCAGATTTAGTAGCATTTTTGAGATTCTTGGTTTTATATCCTCTTGGGGTTCTAGCCACAAGTTATAGAAAAACAAAATAGATAATAGCATCTACTCAAAACATTATATTAAAGGACATACAGCTCAAAACTAGTAGTATGTGAACTATCTGCAATTTTACCACCCTCAGGAAAGGGTGCAAGGGGAAGTAAGTGAATCATTCTACCCTATTTCACAACAATCTGAGAAGCAACTGTGTGACATCTTTTTCTCTAAAGCCATTCTTAATATAATCCTCAGATAATGTCTTCTTTTGAGCATATTTTCTTTAAAGCTACATGCTAGTCTTTGAACAGATTAGAGAAGAAAATAAAATAGCTTCTTCCTCCAACTTTTCTGTTTGGTCAGGCAAGATTTTAACTAATGTAAAATAGATGCTCAGTGCATGATCTTATGAGAGTATAAAGGAGTGAAGGAGAAAATAAGTATTTAGATTGTTTTGATTTATGCAAGAGAGAACCCTATCCACACTGGGTTCCTCATAGTTCAGTAGTGCATTTTTTTTTTCAGCCTTTACTTTTTTATACCAAGACTAAATTAAAATCTAATTTGATTGGGGGGAATGGGTGGGTGGGTGGGGGGACAGAGGGGAGCAAAAAGGGGATGGATGTAATACAACAACAATAAAATTAAATTAAAAAAAAAATCTAATTTGAAAGCTAATTTGTTAACAAATCTTACTGGGCTTACCTTCAAAACATATCCAGAATCAAATTTCTTTTTACCACTTTCAAGCTATTGCCTTTGTTCATGACCCATCCTTTCTCTAACTGGTCTCTTTGTTTCTGCCTTTCCCTCTTCTCAAGTCTTGAAACATTAGACATATAAGTCGGATCACACCCTTCTTTTCTCAGGACAGCTAGTAGGTGCTTATTTCCTTCATAATCATAGCCTTCTTAATACTCTTCTACTAGGCTCCATATGATGTGTTCCTCCTCCCATTACCTTCCTCTTCCCCACTCTTCATCTGTCATATTTACCTTAGTATTCTGCAATATCAGAATATTTATTCTGATACTTCTGCCTGAGGGTGTTTGCACAGTATGTCCTCTCTACCTAGCATGCTTGTCTAAGAGCTACTCATATAACTTGGCTACCTTCTCAACTACTTCAGATATTTATTAAAATTTTATGTTTTCAGTGAAACCTTCCTTGAGCAGACTATATAGTTGTAATAATCACTCTATTCTGGACCATCTCTATCCATCTTTCTGGCTTTGATATTACCCAGCAGGTACTTACCCAAGACTTCTATATAAGCTTTAGAACATATACCAGGTTGCGAGCTAGGTCTCCAGCCAGGCCCTTAGCTGGAGGCAGGTGAAAGGCAACCATACATTGATGTTTCTCTCCCCCTCTGCCTCTCTCCCTTCCCTTCTCTTCAAAAATAATAAATAAAATCTTTAGAAAAAAGAATATAAAGTTTATGAAGACAAAGATAAATTTATTCACTGTTATATCCTTAGTGCATAGAATATTTCCTGATATACAGTAGCCTTTTATTATGTGGAAGGTGCCACATGAATTACAAAATGATGGGCATCATTACTGTTCATCAACTATTTCCATCTCTCTTCCTGGCCCTTGGCAGGAGTTAAGCATGACCATGTGCCTTGCTTTAACCCAAGAAATGTGAGCAGAAGTAGCATATATCATTTCCTGGCAGAAACTCTAAGATGCAGTGTGCAGTTTATATAATTCACCATGTTCTCCTGGTGGATGTACTATACTCATATGTCAAGGGAAAGTCTCTCTTGTACTTCATCTCAAAATGACTACAAGTGAAAAACTTTTATTCTTGACTATGTTGGATGTGTAATGTGAGCAAGATATATACTGTTTTTAGCCACTGAGATTTGGGATTATTTTATTCTTGCAGCATAACTTAACCTAAACCTAACTGATACAGAATCATTTTTTAATATTTCTACCCATGTAGGCCTTCTTCATGATCTGCTAGCCAAATAATACTCTGATATTTTGAGCATCCTGAAAAGGCATGCACATATATCACTCAGAAAAGAGAAATAGGAAGTTCTCAACCAGCTTCCCTAACTAGACAAACAGAATCTTGTACACAGAAGATACTGAGCACTATAGATTCTAATGGGATGTCATCCTTATGTTCTTCAATCCTGCCAAGCAGGATGGCAGTAATATAAGAAAGCTGTGCAGAAATGTGATGTATTGGGGGCTTTTCATGAATAAAATGAACATACAGAGAGATAATGGAGGGTGTTTCTCTTCATGGAAATCACAATGTATAATTAACATTAATATAGATTTCCCAAATAACTACTGGAGAGTATGATCAGAGCTTAAAAATTGCCATTGTCATATGGCATGTTATTTAACAATGCTTTATAAATAATTATTATCCCATTTTAAAGAGAAAATTTAGCATGAGTAATTAAGGTTACACAGCTACTAAATATCATAAACTAGACTCAATTACAAGGGAGTTTAACAATAGTATTTTGCTCTCACATTCGTTAACATCATGTATGCTTGTTATATACTTACTATTTTAAATCACTGGGTTCATTTATAATTTAAATATTTGAATCCTTTCTACTTTGATGAAAGGATAAATTCCAGTTAGACAGCAGGTAGTATACATTGCTTTTTCAGCATCTCATTAGCCAGAAAGCTCAGTTAATGAGAAGCTCTATGAATTGCTGGGGTCTTACAATCCTACAATTCCAAACAGAGGTTCTGGCACATAAGATGATGCTCTATCAGTCATCCTTGGTGATGATGATGATGATGATGATGATGACAACTCTGGGACTTTCCATCATCCTAAGGTACCACCCAACAGTATAATAAGCACAGGGTCATACTGGTGCAAAGTTGGTGTTAAGAACTGAGTTTTGTCTCCCCAAATTCATATGTTGAAATTCTAACCTCCAGGACCTCAGAATATGTGCATATTTGGGTATAGGGTCTTGTAAAAGGTTATTAAGTTAAAGTAAGAATATTAGATTGGCCCTATTCCAATGTTATCAGTGTCTTTATAAAAAGAGGATATCAGGACACTGGCATGCATAGAATGGAGACTATGCTGAGACAGAGCGAGGACAGGGGCATCTACAAAGCTAAGGACAGAGGCCTCAAAAGAAACCAATCCTGCCAACACCATGACCTCAGACTTCTAGTTTCCAAACTGGGAGAAAATTAATTTCTGTTTTTTAAGCCACTCAATCTATGGAACTTTGTCATGGCAGCCCCAACAAATGAACACAGAATTCAAAATATGCATTGTAATTTGTAATGAAATTGCTTATTTATATGCCAAATTACTTACAGTGACACTCACAGGGTCTGAAGGATTTGGGATATAATCAAATGGTATCAAAGGGTACCATAAATATTCATTTGGCTCTAAGCACAATCTTGTTACTAACATGTAATGATGCATTCCTATTTTCAACCACACATGTAATTTTTACAAATATCAGTCTACAATTTTAGATGTGAAAGATGCTGAAATACGTCTGTCCATCCAATATGTTATGGTGAAATAAATTGAATTTCAGCAAAACTGGAGCTCCTGTATTCTTTTCCTAGAACTATATCCAGTTCTTAGGGACATGAGGAATATTTAATAATGGGAGGGCTTACACAGTCTTACATATCAGGGAAGATCAATTCTCAACTTGGTTTTTTTTTTTTTTTTTTATTCCATGTGCCCTGAAGATTGCTGCTATGTTGTACCTCCTTCTTGGCCTGAGGGTTTTCTGGGTGTGAATTCATGTTTTAGGTAATTTTGTATTATCTGACATGCAAGAATACCTCTTAAATTGCTGGGTGATAAAGTTTCTTGATAACTGAGAACCTATTCACTTCCCTTTTCACCCCTAGGTTACCAGATTCCTTCAATTACTGGTTTTTCTATTTCACCATATGTGTTGAAACTGCCAGTTCAAAGACACTATTTTCTCTCTACCTTAGTTTTAAAAAGAAAAAAAAATTTGTTTGGCTGTAGCAATAAAATGCTATACTTTCTTGCATACTTGCAACCACAGGGCAATGTGAGCAAATTCTGGCCAGTTAAAGCATGAGTGGAAGTTGTTGAGTGAGATTTTAAAAGGAAGAATATTCTTTTGCACTTTCTAAAAATTTTTAATATTATTTATTTATTTTAAAAGATTTTTATTTATTAATTCCAGAGAGAGGGGAAGGCAGAAAGGCAGAGAGAGAGAGAGAAACATCAATGTATGTCTGCCTTTCACCTGCCTCTAGTTACAAATCTGGCTGGGAATTGAACCAGTGACCTTTGGGTTCCCAGGCCGGTGCCTATCCCCTGGGCCATCAGCCAGGGCTTGTTCTCTTTTTTAACCTCCTTCCTTCTTTAAAATATGAATTTGGTGGCTTATGGAGCCATTTTAGAAAATAAGAAACAAGGTAACAAACAATGGTGATAAAGAATCCTGTTACCTGATAATCATGAAATTACTGTAGATTACTTTAAGAAGAACAAAAAAACCCCATTTATTTGAGCTTCCATTATTTCCAGTTTTTGTTATGCATAAACAAATGAAGCAAATCTTAATTGATCCCTGTTAATCTCAGGAATGAAATATGAGACTAATCGCAAAGTGATTTCAACTCTGGGATCTTGCCCTATCCTAGATTTAATTGGGAATGAAGTACAAATTCACTCTTCTCTCATATTTTCTCTAAACATATCTTGATTTTCTTATCTGTTCTCCCCAACGCTCAGCACCTGAAAGGCTGAATAGTTATCAAGCACCTATTCTCAAGGAACAACTGGAATCTAATTCCTCATTCTTTCCCCTCTAATTGACCCTCTCTGTCTACAACCAATGTGATTTTTTTTTTTAGATTTTATTTATTATTTCCAGAGAGAGGGGAAGGGAGAGAGGCAGAGAGGGAGAGAGACATCAATGTATGGTTGTCTCTCACCTGCCTCCAGCCATGGACCTGGCTGGAGACCTGGCTTGCAACCTGGTTATGTGCCCTGGTTGGGAATCAAACCAGTGACCTTTCGGTTCACTGGCTGGCACCTTATCCACTGTGCCACCAGCCAGGACCCCAATGTTATTTTTGATTCAGCAGGACACAATGCTTAAAAGCACAGGATCTGGAGCTGCCTTATCTGAGATTGGATGCTGGATCTCTTATAATATATGTGTGAACTTAAAAACTTTACTCAGCTTCTCTGTGCCTTAGTTTCCCCATATGTGTAGGATAAGCATTACACAATTCATATGTAATTTTAAGACACATTTGTCAAACACTGAGAAAAGCACCTGTGATATGGCAGGTATCCAAAATATTTTACTATTATCCTCATCATTTTCAGTTTTGTAAATTCTTATTTATACATCATCTCTGATGTCACCAAATTTATTTTTCTTACTATAGTCTTTCCCATTTCTTTGAGGAACTAAGCTTGAAATAGTTAGAAAAAAACATACAAAATACCCTCCATATTCTGTGTTAAGCACTATATCTTGGAATCAACAAGCATAAAATGGATGGCTTAGCTGACTAATTCTAAGAAAAGCTAAGCAACCATAGGGGAGAAATTTTTTGGTTAATATCTTAAAATAGTGTCCATTTCAAGTTAAAATAGTCTGTTAAAATATTTAATTTAGCAAATTTATAGATAAAGCTATAATATGATACCACCATGCTATACTATGAAAAGAGACTGGGACTTGGTAAGATGATCAGCTGTCCCATTTTGCCCAGGATTAACAGAACACAAAACTTTCAGTGTTAAAATGGAAAGCCCTGCCCATTACACATATAGAAAATGATCACACTAGATTTATATCGGATAAATGTGAATTAAAGCCTGGTATCTTTCCTTTTTTAATAGAAAAAGCTGTACAGTCCTTCTCTTAATGCCATCCTATACCTGAGCTAATATGTTTCACTTATTTGGTCCTCAGTTTATTCACCTGGAAAATGGGAACAATATTATAATGCCCCTTGGGTAAAACATTTGGTATAAAGAAATAATAATTATTAATAATAAATATCATTTACTTCCACTCTTTAGGATACTTGAAGACTCCATTTCTCCAGCAATAAACTTGGGAAATTCAGGATTGAACTCACCATCAGGCAGCTTCAGTCATGTATGACGTGAATAAAACTTTTAACAAAAACAAATGGCATACTGCACCTTCTACAGCGATATGCTGAAACCTTCCATAAAATACCCTATTTTAAAACCAATGGAAAGAAACTCCATCACTCTAGTTGAATGAACATAGTCATCAGCAACTGAAAATGGAAATTAGTTAGCAGAGGGTCCCTGGAGACCTGTGGAGAAATGACTTAATAATCACGGTGACTGAGACAGAGGTTTCTTTTTTTACCACAGCAAATAAAAAGAAATGTGAAAAATATACTTCCCCTGGCTTTTGGAAATAGCTTATTTAAAACTAACTTATTTATAATAGATACTTACAACTGAAAAGTGACTAGGAAAAAAATAATCTGAATTCAGAAGGAGACATTGAACCACATTTTATAGGTGCCAGAACATCTATTTTAATAAGCATAAACACTCAGTTATCCATTGTAATTATGAGGTGAAATTTCCCACTTAATCAGCTATTCTCCCTAGTGAGAAAATAAATATTTTGTCTTCCCACCATTGTCCTAAGAAATAGGGCCTGTTGCATCATTCTTTTTCATTTTCTTTCTAGCATCTACAAATAGGTAAGTCCAAGGTGGAAGAACTTTCACATGGGGTATTCATGGAAGATGTTCTCCTCACCCTGAGCTCCTGACAGCCTGATACACACACAGAAATCAAATATTTCTCTGCAAATAGGACTCTGCAACTAATATAGAATATATTGAATATGAACATGCAAAGTTATCCTCAAAACTAACCATGTTGACTGTGTCAAAAAGCTAAACATGAGTCTGCCAGAGAAAGAACTGGTCAATGATAGAAGCAAAGAAAAAGGAGTCAGATAGTTAGGCCTGGGAAATGTCCATACAAGAATATTCATCCGCCCTGGCTGGTAGCACAGTGGATAAGGTGCCGGCCTGCGAACCCAAAGGTCGCAGGTTCGATTCCCCAGCCAGGGCACATAACAAGGTTGCAAACCAGGTCTCCAGTCAGGTATGTGGCAGGAGGCAGGTGAAAAAGCAACCATACATTGATGTCTCTCTCCCTCTTTGTCTCTCTCCCTTCCCCTCCTTCTAAAAATAATGAAATAAATTAAAAAAAAAAAAAGAATATTCATCCCTGGCTGGTAGCACAGTGTATAAGGTGCCAGCCTGCGAACCTAGAGGTTGCTGGTTCAATTCCCAGTCAGGGCACATAACCAGGTTGTAAGCCAGGTCTCCAGCCAGGTCCATAGCTGGAGGCAGGTAAAAGGCTACCATACATGGATGTCTCTCTCCCTGTCTGTCTGTCTCTCTCTCTTCTCCTCCCTCTAAAAATAATAAACAAAACCTTAAAAAAAAAAAAAAAAACATTCAAAGTTGGAGCACTTGGTATGACCGAGGTGAACAGTCCTGTTGTGAAAGCATGATGAAATTAAACATCAGATTCCAGCAGGAATATTTTCATCATGCTAAAGAACACCCTGTTAACTTCATCTGTCTCTGGACATTTCCTATGAAAATATTTTAGCCTATAGAACTAATCTTCTCAGGCTGCCATACAGAATATCACAGGCTGGCTAGCCTTAAAAAAGTAGAAATCTGGATTCTCAGAGTGCTGGAAGCTGAACATCCAAGATCAAAATTCCAGCAGGGTTGGTTTGCTCTTCTTAGCTTGTCACAAGACTGTCAGCTTCTTGCTTTGTCCTCATGTGGCCTTTTCTTTGTGTGCACACACTCCTAGTGTTTCTTCCTCTTTTTATGAGGACACTTCATTTAATTAGCTTTTTAAAGGCCTGATCTCCAAATACAGTCACATTAGATATTCAACATATAAATTGGGGTGAGGGAACAATTCAGTTCATAATGCCTATGGTGTCTCAGTTGGCTAAATTCTAACCATTAAAATCAATTCATTTCTATGGTACTAAATAATTGAAAAGAATTATAAGAATTTGATATTAGATACTGACAATATTTTTGAGATACTATCCAAAGACTATGTTCATTAGAAAGAAATCTGGGGAGTTGATTAAAAATTCTAATTTCTGGACCTATCTCAATATCTGAAGAATGAAAGTCATTATTTTAATTACTTTCTTAGGCATTTTTAAATATACTTTAAAATGTGGAAAACCAGGTAGAGGCAGTTCCAATTACCTTAGACTTGAATTTCAAGATATTAGTTGAAGAAACCTTTCCTAGAGTCCAAAATAGAAAAACGAGTCCTAGACTATGGCTTGGAAGATGTCTAGTACTATATTGAGGCTTCCAGAATGCACTCCCTATAAAAGATGCACCTTATCATGGTGTTTTCTATTTCTCAAAATCTTACAATTTGACCTGCTTACCTCTGAGTTCTAGAGAGCTCAACAAAACATTCTTTTCATTTCTCAGAAGAAGGACTCTAAACCCCTAAACACAAAACCTATTTGTTCACCCTCTCAATCCTAACAAACTTGTAATAATTCTATGCTGTTAAATTTTAAGCATAGAAGAAATGAAGAGTGAGAACAGAAGCATAGAAGAAATGAAGAGTGAGAACAGAAGCATAGAAGAAATGAAGAGAACAGAAGAATAGAAGAAATGAAGAGTAAGAACAGGAGAATAGAAGAAATGAAGAGTGAGAATAGAAGCATAGAAGAAATGAAGAGTGACAACAGAAGAATAGAAGAAATGAAGAGTGAGAACAGAAGAACAGAAGAAATGAAGAGCAGCCAATACAATGTCACGGGACATGGGGTTAGGGAGAGATGATAACAAGCAGTTCTCCCAAGACTGTACGAGTTGGCTGCAGCACACCACTAACTTTATTTTCCTGCCTTGATGGATATCACTTTATACTGACCTCAGACTTGTAAGTCTTGAACTCTTGAGAACTGGACAACAGAATGAGGTCTTCCTCTACCACTGGCCTCTGATAAGACCTCCCAGTTCCAGGGATGATCTCTCATTCTCCCACACCAGCTCCATTGTGCATAGCTAAGGGGTCTCATGTTTTACATGGTAACAACCAATACACACCTTTCGGCTTTATTCATGCTGACTCTATGCAGCTTCCAATCTTGCAAATAGCTGCCTCTTTAGGCACTTCTTGCGAAAAGCACATATATACTCTGAAACAAGGATTTGGGGCAATTAGGATGGAAATTCCAGGATTTGAGTTTTCTGTGATTTTTTGAGGTAGGACCAGTGGTACATGGGCTTGTGTGGTCATGTTCCCTAGGTCCTGAGGATGCTACCTTCTGCAGAGAATAGCAAAGCCCAAGAACACCCAGAGAAGAGGTCCCTAAAGGCTGAAGCCCAGGGTAATGTCCCCATGCCTGAGTTTGAGACAGACTAAGGCCCTAAGAGCAACACGCTTCAGGTGCCATTCCATAAATCTCCAGGGGTAAATGACTTCTGCAATATTAATTCAAAAGACTGAACATCTGATTACCCAATCTCAGGACTTTCTGAGTTAATCTACGGTTATGTTGGCGGCAGTAACATTTTGTAGCCTGGAGCTCCCTGGGTGGGGTAGTGTGTGACCTGTTATTTGTAATTTTTTTTTTTTAATCTCAAGAGAAGTCTGCCTATAACCAAGCAAATGTAAATAAGACCTGAAAAGGATAATTAAAAGATGACATTTTTTTCAGAAATAAGAAATGAAAGAAACTAGACCAAAATATTTCTAACAGAAAATTTTGAAGGCAATTAATTAAATGATGTTATTAGATACAGTCACAGGAGTAGAAATGTTTTTTCTAGTGTAACATTTGTAAAAATACATATATGTGTAAATGCATTTGTGCATGTGTTTGGTAATATTGCAATTGATATTATTTTGAAAAATAACTTTTTAAACATATGAATTAGCATAACCATTTTGAAATAATGAAAGAAACTTTGTATTAATATGATTTGAGAGGCTGAACGTTAGAAGGCAGTAATGAAAGGGTTAATTGTCTTCTTGATGTGAAAAAAGAGAAGAAAAGAAGTACACATTGGTGGTTACAGAATGAATGGAGGGATGTTAAGAAAAATAAAGGAAATGGAGAAGCCAAAGAATTTATATGCATGACACATGGACATGAACTAAGGGGGCCATTGCTGGAGGGAATGGTAGATATTGGGTGGAGGAGGGGCAAAGGGGGAAAATTGGGACAACTGTAATAGCGAAATCAATAAAATATATTTAAAAATAAAAGAACTGAGCTCCTTATGTTTCACAGGAGCCCTGTCTAGCCTCGGGAATTATTTCTAACATTTAGCTTCATCCCACCCATCTTTCAACCTTCACTTTGCTTTAGTAGCCTGGGTGCAAGTGATCTGAGGAGGTGGCAGGTGCTCTCTCAGCACTTCTGCCTTGGCTGCTTCATGTGATTCCCCTTCCTCCACTGTCCCTGGTCCATGCTCCACCTCTGCCTGGGGGATACTGGTACAGCTTTTAGGCATCATGTAGGCCCCATCCCAAAAGAGCATCTCAAACCTTTGCACCAAATTCTTTCAGCCCAGAGCATATTGACTATAGTTTTAAAGACCTGAAATAAAGGTCCACAAAGAAGTTATTCTCCTTTTTTACTTTTGACTTCTTGTTTTATGTTTTAAAAATCAACCTTGTCAACACTAAAAGCTCCATCATTATCATGGCCTTTTTTTTTTTTTTTTTTTTTTTATTTTT